>JAXLNO010004882.1:54160-93458 GCA_038087875.1 Malacoraja senta | reverse complement strand
GGCCAGCAACAGATGACCAAGGAAGGGTGGAGCCCATAATGGCCCATTGTTGGCTGGGGAAGTGGTTATAACGAAGGATACAATTAACATTATTACCGACCCAAAACATTGCCTATCCATGTTCTCCAGAGATACTGTCCCACTCAGATATTTTGTGTAGACCAGCATCTGCAGTGGAGCAGTTTGAAGAAGGGTCTCGACCCGAAACGTCACCCATTCCTTCTATCCAGAGATGCTGTCTGACCTGCTGAGTTACGCCAGCATTTTATGTCCAGCATCAGCAGTTCTTTGTTTTCATATTCTCCCTTCTACCCATTCCTCCCCCACTCCCAATTCCTCCGTCTACACCGCATCTGCACCCAGGATGAGGTGTTCCAGACCAGGGCATCGGAGAAGTCCTCATTCTTTAGGGAACGGGGATTCCCCTCTTCGATTATAGATGAGGCTCTCACCAGGGTCTCCTCTATATCCCGCAGTTCTGCTCTCACTCCCCATCCCCCTACTCGTAACAAGGACAGAATCCCCTTGTCCTCACCTTCCACCCTACCAGCCGTCGCTGGTTCTGGTTAGACAGATGTTTCCCATAAATAGTCTAATGATCCAAATGAATTGGAGAAGTGAGATTCACAACAAGTCCAGAATCAGTTTAGCATTTTGATTAATATGTTCTTTTAAACATGAATAGTCGTGGAATGTGCAACTTCTCATGTATGGTCTTCTCATGTATGGTCTGTAAACTCTTCCTATATTGTGATCTAATTATGCTTCTAAACTGCTAGCCAAACAGTGTTTAATCCTGATGAGCACTGAAATGATCAAAAGATGCTGATGCAAAACGTCACAAAAGTCATGCTACATACCTTTTAGTTTTGCTTTCAGAGATACAGCTTGGAAATGGGCCCTTCGGCCCACCGAGTCCACGCTGACCAGCGATCACCTGTACACTAGTACTATCCTAAACACTTGGGCCAATTTACAGAAGCCAATAATCTGTACATCTTTGAATGCCCATTCTAATGACTTTGCCTGCCCATTCCTTCCACAGATGCTGCCTAACCTGCTGAGTTACTCCAGCACTTTGTGTTTTGCTCCAGATTCCAACATCAACATTCCCTGTGTTCCCATTCTATTTTCAACTTGGTTCTCAGATACATTAAAACTTTTAAACTTTGGAGATTACTCCACCTTATTTTCTCTTACTTCAAGCTTTGCAAAACCAAATAATTAGTTTAGTTGAGTGATACAGCGTGGAAACGGGTCCTTCGGCCCACTGAGTCCGCTCCAGCCAATGATCATCCTACACACTAGGGACAATGTACAGAAGCCAATTAACCTACAAACCTCCATGTCTTTGGGATGTGGGGAAGAAACCGGAGCACCCGGAGAAAACCCATGCGGTCACGGGGAGAACATACGACTCCGTAGAGACAGCACCCGTAGTCAGGATCGAACCAGGGTCTGTTGCACCAAAGGTTCTTAATGACAGACACAAAGTGCTGGAGTAACTCAGCAAGTGAGCCAGCATCTCTGGAGAAAATGGATAGGTGACGTTTCACAGAGTGTTGGAGTAACTCAGCGGGACAGGTAGCATCTCTGGAGAACATGGATAGGTGACGTTTCGGATCAGGACCCTTCTTCGGACTGATTGTGCGTGGGAGGGGGTGGATTGGAAGCAAGAAAGGACCAGGACAAATCAGGACCGGCAACAGATTACCTCAGGCAAGGACAGTACAGAAACATAGAAAATAGGTGCAGGAGTAGGCCATATGGCCCTTTGAGCCAGCACCGCCATTCAATATGATCATGGCTGATCATCCAGAATCAGTACCCCGTTCCTGCTTTCTCCCCATATCCCTTCATTCTGTTAGCTCTTAGAGCTATATCTCACTGAAAGGCTGATTGTCTGCTAGGGATGGTGTGAATCTGAGGAATATATTGTGAACTGTGGAACTAGTTAACTGACTTTTAGTGCAAGAAGGGGGTGGGAGGGTGGAGGGGGGGGGGGGAGGAGAGGAGGAAGGGAGCATATGTAGAAGTTACCTTAACTCAGAGAATCCAATGTTTACATCACTGGGTAGTAAGTTGTTCCTCCATGTTGTGTACAGCCTCAATCTGGCAAAGGAGGAGGCCCGGGACACATTTCTTAAAGGCACACACATGCCGTAGGTAGAACAATGGAAGATAGACTATATTCCTCACCAGTGTGAGGTGAAGTACTTGGTGAAGGCTATTCACGGTGGGAATGCGTAGGGAATGGTGGATTCCAACGGAGTATTGAGGAATGGGGACTCTGGAGTACGAGGATCCTTGAAATTGGCAACATTTAAGGTGGTAAAGAAGGCATACAGGATATTTACCTTCAATATCTGTTATCTCCACTACTGATTTTCCCAGCATCCTTGGTTCCAGAGCCTTTCTGGATTATCTGTTTTGCCGGACCAACAGTGAAGAGGTTTTTTGGTGTGGGCTATCCAGTCAGTGGAAAGGCTATACATGAATCCCAGAATACATACATCTTAGAATAAAGGGGAGGCCATTTAAGACTGAGGTGACAACAAACTTTTTCACCCAGAGAGTTGTGAATTTGTGGAATTCCCTGCCACAGAGGGCAGTGGAGGCCAAATCACTGGATGGATTTAAGAGAGAGTTAGATAGAGCTCTAGGGGCTAGTGGATTCAAGGGATATGAGGAGAAGACAGGCACGGGGTATTGATAGGGGACGATCAGCCATGATCATAATGAATGGCGGTGCAGGCTCGAAGGGCCGAATGGCCTCCTCCTGCCCCTAATGTCTATGTTTCTATGATAACAACCAAGCCGCTCCTCTAGTAGGTAAACACAAATGCAGCATCTATGGAGCGGAGGAAATAGGCAACGATTCAGTCTGAAGAAGGGTTTGGGCCCGAAACGTTGCCTATTTCCTTCGCTCCATAGATGCTGCTGCACCCGCTGAGTTTCTCCAGCATTTGTTTACCTTCCATTTTCCAGCATCTGCAGCAAAGATACCAGAGGATCCGCTGTATAATCTTTGATCTGCAGTTCCTTCTTCAACACTTTGTCCTCGAGTATCTTTGTTGTCCACAAAGGCGCTTCCGGCGGAAGGGAGGGGAGGGGCACCGGCGCTGGCAACGTGGGACGGTGGGTCTCAGGCGTCCGGGTGGAGGGCGAAACGCCCAATGTTGCTTCCGGAGTGGGTTTGTGTTGTTTGGTGTATTGAGGGTGGATGGAGAGGAAAAAGGAGGGGGAGAAGGAGAGAGGGAGAGAGAGAGAGAGAGAGTAGGTTTTGTAGGTTAATTGGTTTCTGGTAAAGATTGTAGATTGTCCCCCTGTGTATGTGTAGGATAGTGTTAGTGTGCGGGGATCGCTGGTCAGCACAGACTCGGTGGGGCCGAAGGGCCTGTTTCCGTGCTGTATCTCTAAATTAAACTGTCTAAACTGGTTGAAGAACATAATTCAAACATCAAGTTGTTACACCTTGGATTTTTCCAGCATCTGCAGTTCTTTCTTAAACATGTACTTGTTCCTTGTACTTTTCCTGAGTGTATGGTGGGGGTAATATGGAGTGAGCTTTACCCAAAATCAAATGTGAGGTAAGAGTCGTTTAATTGTCTTATGTATCAACCATAGAACAACAAAATTCTGACTTGCTGCAGCTTCACCTGCATGTAACTGCAATAACACAGAGATAATATAAAACAACCAATAAAACAATAAATTAATAACTGTAATACTGGACTATCATAATAGTGCAAAAAACTAAATTCATAGTACATTCAAAGACAGTCCGTAGATGATCATAGATGCTGAAGTTAGTTTTGTGTGGTGTTGAAGAGCCTGATTTGCTGAGAAGAGGCTATTCTTGAATCTGGTTGTCACGTTTTCAGGCTGCTGTATCTTTCCCTATATCTATACTTAGGGGCGGCAGGGTGGCGCAGCGGTAGAGTTGCTGCCTTATAGTAACAGACACCAGGGTTCGATCCTGACTATGGGTGCGGTCTGCACGGTGTTTGTATGTTGGGTGAACGCATGGGTTTCTCCGGGTGCTCCAGTTTCCTCCCACACTCCAAAGACGTACAGGTTTGTAGGTTAATTGGTTTGTAAATTGTAATTTGTACCTAGTGTGTGTAGGATAGTGCCAATGTAAAGGGGATCATTGGTCTTCGCAAACTTGGTAGGCCGGAAGGCCTGTTTCCATGCTGTATCTCTAACCTAAACTAAACTAATTCTGCCCTGAGAGTGTGTGCATGGACACGCAGACACAGCTTAAAGGCCCTGTCCCACTGTACGAGCTAATTCAAGAGTTCTCCCGAGTTTCCCCCGATTCGAACTCGGAGAATTACGGTAATTGCCGGTCGTAGGTACTTGGGGCTCTCGTGGACTTTTTTTCAACATGTTGAAAAATCTTCACGAGTCTTCACGAGCTTACCGCGTTTCCCGAGTACCTGCCGTTAGCGTTACGAGCCGCTAGGAGACTTCCCGAGCTCCGACGTACCCGCTACGTACATTCTACGTGCTTACCACGAGTTTAATTTTTTTTTTAACTCGGGAGAGCTCTTGAATTACCTCGTACAGTGGGACAGGCTTTGAATTTTCTTTTTAAAAGGCAGTATATTGAGGCAACTGGCAGAATTAGTGCCCCTCTGCTACAGCAACTTGGATTCAATCCTGATCTCGGGTACAACGTGTATCATTTTCTTGTTCTCCCTATGACACGTGGATCTCCACCAAATGCTCCGTTCTCCTATATCTCAAAGACATGCGAGTTGGTTGGTTAATTGAATTTGTAAATTGCCCAGTGTGTGATTGGATGACAGATGTTGTCTATGTTTAGTTAGTTTAGAGATACAGTGAGGAAACAGACCCTACAGCCCACCGTGTCTGCACCGACCAGCGATCCCCGCATTTTAACGCTACCCTACACACACTAGGGGTAATTTTACCTTTTATACCAATCCAATTAACGTACAAACCTGTACGTCTTTGGAGTGTGGGAGGAAACCGAAGATCTTGGAGAAAACCTACGCAGGTCACGGGGAGAACGTACAAACTCCATATAGAAAAGCACTTGTAGTCAGGATTGAACCCAGGTCTCTGGCACTGTAAAGCAGTAGCCTTACGACTATGCCACCATGCCATCCTTCAGCAAGGCCCCACATGGGTGGCTGGTCCATTAGGTTGGAAAACATGGGATCCAGGGTGAGCTAGTCAATTGGACACAAAGTTGGCTTGGTGGTAGGAGTCAGAGAATAGTAGTGGAGGGTTGTTTGTTTACATAGGAAGCCTGTGACCAGTGGTATGCCTCAGGGACTGATGCTCTGATGTCATTCAGTCACACACAGTGCTCTCAGACTGATTAATGATTTCAATTTGCAGAAATGAAAGAGAGGAAGGAAAGAGAGATAGAGCTGAGGGATGAGGATGGAGAGATAAATAGATGGAGAGAGATAGGGAGATAGAGAAGAGAGATATAGTGAGATGGAGAGAGATGATAGATAGAGAGAGGGATAATGTGATTGATACTTGTTGAGAGCAGAGCTGAAAATAGGTGAGGTGTCCTTGGGAAACAGTGTGGACACAGGATGTCTGGGGATGGCAGTTATAAGGGGACTACACTATGAAGCAAAATAGATCAAAGTTAAGAGTTCTCAAGCCAGAGAAGCAAAACTAAGGTACACAAAAATGCTGGAGAAACTCAGCGGGTGCAGCAGCATCTATGGAGCGAAGGAAATAGGCAACGTTTCGGGCCGAAACCCTTCTTCAGACCTAAGCAAAACTAAGATGTGTTTTGTTATTCAGTCCATGGATGAGTGGCAACTTGAATTTCTTGATTTTCTTTTCAGAGTTCAGACCTTGGATTAGAGTCTATTGTGCAACAAATCAGCTGAGCCCCTGGACAGATTAATGGTTGCCTGTTCAACATTCTGTACAACTGTAACATGACACCCCAAATCTAGTCCTCAGTACCATGGCTGAGGAAACAAGGCATAACATATACTCTGCGTAGGAATGAACAGCAGATGCTAATTTAACCGAAGATAGACAGAAAAAGCTAGAGAGACTCAGCGGCAATATTTCTGGAGAAAAGGAATGGGTGACGTTTTGGGTTGAGGCGATTCTTCAGACACATATTCCTTTCACTACCCTATCAAACTATGATGCCATTTTCAGGGAACTATGTAATTGTACACCAAGGTACAGCTCCATTTACAATCCTGCAATAGATTTGGCCAGCCCAGATTTGACTTCCCAAAATGCATCAAATCACACTTGTTTAAGTTAGATTTCAACTGGCATTCCTTCCCTCCCTCACCTCCCATCCCCTCTCCTCCATACCTTTCCGGGTTGATCAACATTATTTTGTAATCTTAGACAACAATTTTCATTACCTAATATACTTATCAATTTTGGTGTCACACAAAGAAGAATCCAAAGATACTTTATGTACATTCAAGAATCAATATTGTTTATTGTCATACCAGACCAAGTGCAGACCCGTTGGGTCTGCTCCCCCAACGCAATATTCCAGCACTCACCCGTTCCCCCAACGTAAACCGTTTGGCTTTAAAAAAAAACTTTAATCATGAATAACCCGGTGGGGGGGGAGGGGGAGGGGGCAGGGGGTGTGGCACTCGGCAGCTTGAGAGCCCATTGTGATTGGTGCACTGGAGGGGGTGGGGAGGGGGAGAGGGGGAAGGAGGGTTGGAGCACTGGAGTGTCCGTCCCTCCTTGAGTGGCCCTGTCCTGCCTTGCGAGTGCATTGTGAAGTCACTCGGATTTTGTTTCCAAAATGGAAAGTGTTTGAAGAAATAAGACTTTTAAAATTTAACGATTAATAACTTCGGAAATATAGCTGGAAATGTGACGGGAAGATGTTTATCGCCACCACGGGAAAAATGTGAGTAAGATGTGTGAAAATAGGAAGGCTGTGGCCTAGCATTAGGAAGAAGATTGGAATGAACCAGATTGACACACACAGAGACACATCGTGGGCACAAACAAGCCAAAGACTTTTAGTTATATAGAGATGTCCTAGATAGAACAATGACATTCTTACTTGCAGCAGCACAACAGAATATGTAAACCTAGTACATCTAAACAATATAAGAAACAAGAAAAAAAATATCTGGGTGTGTATATATACACATACTCACAAATACACATATATAGAGACCATTTCGTATATATATATCTATACACACACACACACACACACACACTCATATGTACACACAAAAAACAAACAATAATGGTGCAACAATAACAATAATAGTCTATGTAGTTGAGAGCTTGTTTAAGGCTGTAGTGTTTAATAGCCTAAAGGATGTAGGGTAGAAGTTATTGCTGAACCTGACGTTACAATTTTCAGGCTCCTGTACCGTCTACCCTATGGCAGGGGTGAAATAAGTGTGTGGCCAGGGTGGTGTGGGTCTCTGATGATCCTTGCTGCCTTTTTGAGCTTCCTTCGATGGTGGGGAGGTCAGAACCCGTGATGGACTGGGCAGTGTTCACAAGTTTTTACAGTCTTCTTCGCTCCTATATTAAATGAATGAGGGTAACTTGATAAAGAATAAATCCACTCAGAATATAAAAGCTGTCATTTCTGTGATGAGCTGCATGAGATGAGCAAGATTTTCAATGAGTATTTCTCCCCTGTTTTTACTGTGGAGAAAGATTTGAAGATGAGGGAGCTTGCAACAGGAAATGGAGATGTCTGGAGGACAGTCCGTGTTATGGCCGATCATGTGCTGGACATCCTAAGACATATGAAAGTAGATAATTCACCCAGACCTGATCAGATATATCAGAGGACACCGTGGGGAGCTAGAGAAAAAATTACAAGCGCCCTGACTTAGAGATATGAATCATTGTTAGACATGGGTGAGGTGCCGGATAACTGGAGGGTGGCAAATGAATGACTACAGGGCATAGCCTAGAAACTATAAATCAGTGGGCCTACAATCTGCGGTAGGTAAGTTACTGGACAGGATTCTGAGAGATAGGGTAAATATGCATTTGTAGAGACAGGGGCTGGTCAGTGTGGTTTTGTACGTGGGAGATCATGCCTCACCAATCTGATAGTTTTTGGAAAAAGTAACCAAGAAGGTTGATGATGATAAGGTCATAGACATTGTACATATGGTCTTTAGCAAGGCCTTTGATAAGTTTCTGCATGGTAGGCTGCTCTGGATGATTAGAGCTCATGGAATTCAGGGAGAACTAGCTGCCTAAACAAAGAATTACGTTCATGGAAGCATAGGGTGATAGTGGAAGTTTGCTTTTCACACTGGAGGCCTGTGAATAGAGGTGTCCCTCAGGGTTCAGTGCTGGGCCCATTGCTGATTGTGGTTTATATAAGCGACTTAGATGAAAATGTGCGGCATGATTAGAAACTTTGCAGATGACATTGACCTAGTTGGTATCATAAACAGTGAACATAGTTATCAAATATTACAGCTGGATTGTGATCAGTGCGACAAGTGGGCTGAAGAATGGTTAATGGAGCTTCCAGGCCTGACCTACTGACACTGTTGATCATGCCACCATCGGCCCACAAAGCTTCCAGGCCATGTTTGCCGCCAACATTTACCTGTACTCTAGCCACTCGTGGGCCCATTGACTCCGCCGATCCTCGCCTCTTCACCGGCCACCAGTTGGCCAAAGACATCAACACATGGTTTGCAAGCTCCTTTTCCGGCCTTGGGCCTCTACGCTGCTGGCCCCGACAATATACAGTAAAGCTCTCCGGGGTCCTTCCCTCCCGACTTCCTTCTGATACAGAACAGTCAGTCTTCAACTGAGGCCTTAACTTTGTATCCCTACGCCCCCACCTCAATAAATTCAGGGCTCACCATGATGTAGAGATCTTCTTCAGTTGCCTCCGCCTCCAAGCCTTTTTCTACGGGAAGGAGTCCTCACTTCCCGGTGAAAACACAGTCCTCCTTATCCTACAAACCCCATCCTCTTTGACCCCCTGTGCCAGCCTTCTACCCTCTCCCGACCTGTTTATTTCAAACTGCTGGCATGACATATCTCTAAACCAAACTCAATTATGAACAAATGGTGATTCATTTCTAAGTCAGGATGGATCCCAGGTCAGGTTCCCACACATCTGCTGACCTTGTTGTTCTTGTGCTTGAGATGTTGAGTTTGGAATGTTCTGATGGGCTAGACGACACGTATCTGCAGTGTGTTTTGTCACTGGTTGAAGCTTGTGGTGCAGTGAATAAATGAGGAAATGAAATTGAGCATTGTGCAATCAACAGCAGACAATCACTTTTGACTTTATAATGGAAGGAAGGTCACTAAAGTACCAGATCTTGATTATTGAGTACTCCACATCTTCCAGGCACCTAACATTGATTTACCTTGATTGGGTTACTTGGATCTGCATAAGGAATGGGAACAGCTTCAAAAAATCGACTTGATTGTCGTTAATTAATTTTATTAATAATATCATAGAGTCATAGAGTGATACAGTTTGGAAACAGGTCCTTCGGCCCAACTCGCCCACACCGGCCACCAATGTCCCAGCTACACTGGTCCCACTAGCCTGCGATTGTCTAACTGTTTCTTAAAGGATAGGATAGTCCCAGCCTCAACTACCTCCTCTGGCAGCTTGTTCCATACACTCACCACCCTTTGTGTGAAAATGTTAACCCTCGGATTCCTATTAAATCTTTTTCCCCTTCACCTTGAACCTATGTCCTCTGGTCCTCGATTCCTCTACTCTGGGCAAAGTCTCTGTGCATCGAATAACAGTTGATTGCGTTATCATTTCAATGTGTGCTGATCTTTCAGGAAACTTTCCAAGTCAATCCATGTTCACCACACTCATAGTCACTTTGAGGTAACATTGGCTGGGCAGGTTGTCCCTTATGGTAATCTTGATAAGGAATGTCTGGCCAAGTGTACAATGGCCAATTAATTCATGAAATCAGACTCAAGTTGGGGCCGTGGACCAGTGTCTGTTCCATGCAAGATTAATCCTGATATTGTGAACTTTACACTAATACCAAATAATGTGGGCTAAACCCTGCAGCTCCAAACCAGTGCTGCCACCAAAGCAATAGGTTATAAGTCAAGTTAAATCCCTACATTGTTTACAACTTTGGAGTTTTGATTTATGCAAAATGTTAGTGGAAATGTGGTAACTCTTGTGTATTGTCTCAATGTAATCTATATTTCCTGTAGTCTTGTACTAAAGTATGATTGTCCTTGTGTATTGTAAATGTTTGACAGAACTGTAGGCAAAAAGTAATTTCACTGAACCCAGGTATATGTGACAATAAAGTACCATTGAACCATTGAATCAATGCACCCACTGTCACTTGAATACATAAGCAGGTTATAGACAAGAATTATTTTAAAATTCATTTGCCCAGGTTTATGCACAGGTATGAAGTATTAATAGTCTCAGTTCAGTTTAGTTTATTGTGAAACAGTGAAAGCTGTTTACAGTGAAAAGCTTTTGTTGTGTGCTAACCAGTCAGCAGAAAGTCAATACATGATTGTAATCGATCTGAAGATAGACACAAAAAGATGGAGTAACTCAGCGGGACAGGCAGCATCTCTGGAGAGAAGGAATGGGTGACGTTTCGGGTTGAGACCCTTCTTCAATTCTTCTCTCCAGAGATGCTGCCTGCCCCGCTGAGTTACTCCAGCTTTTTTATGTCTATCTTCAGTTTAAACCAGTATCTGCAGTTCCTTCGTACACATTACAATCGATCCATTTACAATGTATCACAGCAACTGGAGAACGAATCTCATCCTTTAATCCCATTTTTTCCCCTCAGTCCAACACACTGAACACAATGGAAATTAGCTGACTGACCGGAGATGTGTTCTCCATGACTTTGCATAACTCAAGCTGTGGAAGCTCTACAGAGCTGTAGATGTTGTGTACATGGATTTCAGAAAGGTATTTGAAAAGGTAGCATGGTAGGCTGCTCTGGAAGATTTGATCACATGAGATCCAAGGAGAGATAGCTGAATGGATAGCAAATGGCTCCATGGAAGGAAGCAGAGGATGATGGTGGAAGGTTGCTTCACTGATTGGAGGCATGTGACTAGTGGTGTGACTCAGGGTTCGGTGCTGGGCCCGTTACTGTTTGTCATCTACATAATTGATTTGGATGATATAATTATCCAAGATTAGCGAGTTTGCTGATGATACACAAGTGAGTGGTTTTGCAGATAGTGAAGATGGTTGTGAACGGTTGCAGGTAGACAATGGTTGTGAACGATTGCAGCAGGATCTGGATCGATTGGCCAGTGGGCCGAGGAATGGTTGATGGAATTTAGTACAGAGAAGTGTGAGGTGTTGCTTTTTGGGACGTCTAACACAGTAAATGGTCGGTCTCTGGGGAGTGTTGCGAGGAGAGGGATCTAGGAGTACAAGTGCAAGGTTCCTTAAAGGTCGAGTCACAGGTAGATAAGGTGGTCAAAAAGGCTTTTGGCACATTGTCCTTCATCAGTCAGAATAATGAGTACAGAAGTTGGGAGGTCATGTTGCAGTCGTATAAGGTGTTGGTGAGACCGCATTTAGAATTTTGTGTTCAGTTCTGGGCACCATGTTATAGGAAATATATTGTCAAGCTTGAAACTGGTCAGAAAATATTTACAAGGATGTTGCCAGGACTAGAGGGTGTGAGTTATAGGGAGAGGTTGAGTAGGCTGGGTCTCTATTCCTTGGAGCGCAGGAGGATGAGGGGTGATCTTGTAAGAGGTATACAAAACCATGAGAGGTATAGTTCGGGTAGATGCACAGAGTCTTTTGCCCAGAGTAGGGGAATCGAGGACCAGATGACACAGTTTCAAGGTCAATGGGAAAAGATTTAATAGGAATCCGAAGTGCGACTTTTTCACACAAAGTGTGGTGGGTGTATGGAACAAGCTCCCAGAGGAGGTAATTGAGGCTGGGACTATCCCCTCGTTTAAGAAACAGTTAGACTTAACTAACAGCATGTTATCTCAAAAATTGCAATTATCAAGGGGTAATAGGCAGGGATGTGCTTTATCACCCCTGCTATTTGCCCTTATGATAGAACCTCTGGCTGAAAGTATAAGAAGCCATCCGAATATTCAGGGTTATAATACTAGGGACTCAAATAATAAAATTTCATTGTATGCAGACGATATTTTGTTATATATAACAAATTCACAAACGAGCATACCAAATTTATTAAATTTAATAGAGGAATTTGGGTCCTTTTCTGGATATAGAATAAACTGGAACAAAAGTGAAATTATGACGTTAAAACCTCAAGAATCCACACACTTATTGAAATTCCCCTTTAAAATAGCAACAGAAAAATTCAAATATTTGGGTATACAGATTACTAGAAAACATAAAGCTTTATTCAATGCCAATTTTATACCCTTAATAAATAAACTTAATATAATGATAAAATTTTGGAAAACACTCCCTTTATCATTAATAGGCAGAATAAATGCTATTAAAATGAGCTTCCTACCACAGTTATTATACCTATTTCAATCTATACCAGTATATGTACCAAAATATTTTTTTTCTAAACTGAACGCTAATATTACTAATTTTGTTTGGGATTACAAATCACATAGAATTAGAAAAGAACACTTATGTAAACCAAAAGATGTCGGGGGACTTTCACTCCCTAATTTTTTGTATTACTATTGGGCAATACATATTAAGAATATAATTTACTGGTTGGATAGTTCAACTCAACAGACAGAATGGATAAAAATGGAGAAAGAGGATTGTTATCCTTGTAATATAGGAACAATCCTCTTCTCCCCGAAAAAAATGAACAATACAATATATAAGAAAAACCCAATTATACAAGATACAATAAGAATATGGAAACAAATAAAATTATCCTTAAAATTAAGAAACCTATCGTTGTTAACACCGATAGCGAATAATCCTTTATTTAAACCATCTATGATGGATAAAATATATAATCAATGGGAAAGTTTAGGAATTAAAAGGATCGGGGATATGTATGAAATGGGAGATTTATTATCATTTCAACAATTACAATTAAAATTTAAACTGAAAAACACTCATTATTTTAAATATTTTCAGATTTGTAATTTTTTGAAGACATACATACAGGGATATCAAAAAATAACTCCTGATTTACTAGAAGAAGTAATGAATATAAAAGCTGATACACAAAAAATAATATCATATTTATATAATAGTATCTTAAATATAGATTTACCTGTGACCGAGGTAATTAGAGAAGAGTGGGAACGGGAATTATTGATAAAAATTATGAAGGCTACATGGGAAAAGTATTTGACATACATCCACAAGTGTTCGATTAACGCAAGACATAACCTAATCCAATTTAAAATTTTACATAGATTATATTACTCAAAAACAAGATTAAATAAATTTTATCCAAATATATCGCCCATTTGCGATAAATGTTTAACCCAAGACGCAACTATAACACACTCTTTTGTTTCTTGTATAAAAATTCATGGATTTTGGAGTGATATTTTCAAAATATTTACAAAATTATTTAAGACAAAAATGGAACCCAATAATGAATTGATTATATTTGGGGTAATGGAAGACGGGAACAAATTGAGTTCATCTCAAAAGTCAATTTTTAATTATGGTTTAATAATAGCAAAAAAATTAATATTGAAATTTTGGAAAAATACACCAATACCAACGCTCAAAATGTGGATTGCAAGTATGTTGGATACCGCACATCTTGAGGAAATGCGATTCCTCCTAATAGATAAATTTCACCAATTCATAACGAGTTGGTCTCCATTTGTCGTCTTTTTGGAAACATATGGTGCAAAACAGGTGTAAAAGCTAATCCGTGACTGCGGATGGTCAAGATTATAAATGATCTCCTTCTATTTTCTTTTCTTCTCTTCTCTTCTTTTATTCTCTTTCTTCTATTTTCTATGTCTCAACTTTCTTTTTTCATTCTTTACTTTTCTTTTTCACACACTATATATCTCACATTTTTCTATTTTTCATTATCTAACTTTTATCTTTTTCTTCTTTATTTCAAAAAAAAATTTAAATAAGAAGCTGTACATAAAAGGTATTATGAAAATATGATTGTATACAATTGTACTTACTTCTAATAAAATAAAAATATTTAAAAAAAAGAAACAGTTAGACAGGTACATTAATATGACAGGTTTGGATATGGACCAAAGGCAGGCAGGTGGGACTAGTGTAGCTGGGACATGTTGGCCGGTGTGGACAAGTTGGGCCGAAGGGCCTTTTCCCAAACTGTATCACTCTATGACTCCATAACTACACCATGGTCCACAGTCTTAGAATAAAGGGGAGGTCATTTAAGACTGAGGTGAGAAAAATCTTTTTCACCCAGAGAGTTGTGAATTTATGGAATTCCCTGCCACAGAGGGCAGTGGAGGCCAAATCACTGGATGGATTTAAGAGAGAGTTAGATAGAGCTCTAGGGGCTAGTGGAGTCAAGGGATATGGGGAGAAGGCAGGCACGGGTTATTGATTGGGGACGATCAGCCATGATCATAATGAATGGCGGTGCTGGCTCGAAGGGCCGAATGGCCTCCTCCTGCACATATTTTCTATGTTTCTATGTTTCTATGTTTCTATGTTTAAAAGTCATGGAAGGAAGGAGATAATTTTGGGTTGTATGATGTGAAAGTGTTCATCGAATGTAAAATTTCTGCTTGCATTCGACTAGGTCAATTTATCTTGGCATTACATTCGGCATATACATTGTGGGCCAAAGGGTGAGTTCCTGACCTGTAATATTCTGTATTTGATAGTCTACAAAGCACACATTCACCCTGCCTCTGTTCCTGTACCTCTTCTGACTGATCTGTTGGGCTGAAACTCCAGCCCCAACCTCTTACACAATGTGAGATTTGTGGAATGACAAATACATTTCCATCACTTAGTGACTGGAGCACCTCAGGCACTGGGCCAAGTGTTTGCTGATAAACTGTCCACTATTGCCTGGGTTCTTGAGTGAACAAGGCACTCTTTCAATACCTTCTCAACTATCTAAAAGATCAAGTAACAGGGTGGAACGTAATTAATTCAATTTGAAGTTCATATTTATGTTATAAAATTAGATATGATAAATATAGATTAATTGCATAAGTGTAGCTGTCATTGATAAGCTTGATCTGTTCACACCATTTTGAATCATATGCCCCGTTCAAAAATTCCTCCATTCACACCATTCTGAATCACATGCCCCATTCAAAAATGTATCCACCAGCACCATTCTGAAGAACATCCCCATTCAAAAAATTATCCATTCACACAATACTGATTCACATACCAAATGTGCTGGAAGGAACTGCAGATGCCAGTTTACACGGAAGACAGACACAAAATGCTGGAGTAACTCACAGGCAGTATCTCTAGAGAGAAGGAATGGGTGACATTGTGGGTCGAGATCCTACTTCAGACCAAGATGTGTTCAGATCCAATAGACTACTTTAAAATTTTCGGTGGCGCTATGGAGGCTTGAGTCCAGCGCCAACTAGCTCCGTGCCGAAGAAACTAAAAACGGGAGAAAATCGGGTCTTACCTGCAGCGATCGCGATCTGAATGGCTGCCTGCGTGACATCATCAGGCGCGCTACTTTACGGTATGTCGTTACAACGTACCCCCACCCGTGTGACACAAAAAAAAGCCGTTAAAGGGAAACTGCAGATGGAAGAGGAAGGCCCTACAGAGGCCTCGGCCTCAGTTATAACGACGGCCCAGGAAGACCCTCCGAAGAAAATAAAACAGAAAAAGTCTGAAATGGAGGATCTTAAAACTTTTCTCGTTGCCGAATTGAAAACCTTTGGAGAGAATTTTGGAGAGAATTTTAAAGAGGAACTTTACTCTTTTAAGGTAGATTTTAAAGCAGAAATGCTTTCTACCGTTCAACAAATACTGGAAATCTGGAAAAGGACGAGGGAGGAAGAGGTCAAGGATCAGATGGAAGCGCTGGAAGCCAGGCTCGTTTCGGTGTAAACGAATGTTAAAACGGAGGTGGACCCCATTCATCACGAACTTGATCAACATAGAACAGCGATAACCGAACTTGAGAAATGGGCGGCGACAAGTGCGGAAACTGTAAGTCGACTCCTTACTGAAAACCAACGCCTCTCCGATATGGTGATCAAATTAAGTGATAAATGTACCGATTTGGAGGGACGTCAAAGACGTAAGAACCTAAGAATTGTAGGGGTGAAAGAAGGAAATGAGAGGGAAATGGGCTCTCGGGATTTTGTGGCAGACCTATTACAAAAAGCCTTAAAATTGGATCACAAACCTTCACTCAGTCGAGCTCATAGAGCGCAGCGGCGTCGTACACAAGATGATGCCCATCCAAGACAAATTATCGTAAAGGTGCAACTGGATCATGAATTTGACGATATAATGAAGAAAATTGTTCGAGGCGGACAGCTCCTTTTTGAAGGTGTGAAATTCAGTATTTACCGAGATTATCCGGCAGAAGTCTTCAAGAAAAGAGCGCTGTTCACTGAGACAAAAAGAATACTGAAGAATGTACCTGGTTTGAGATACGGCCTGCTTTACCCCGCAAGACTAAGAGTCACCTACAAGTCCAAGGAGCAATTTTTTACAGACCACGAAAAAGCACTGGAATATGCCAAAGAAATCGGTAACATGACCGTAGACTGAAGAATTTACATTACTCCTTAGGAGTCAAGGACTAACAGGACCGCCAGATCTAAAAGGACCTTTAAAGTTCTTTTAAGAGCTTTAAGGACATTCGAAAACCGAAATGGATGGAGGACATTGGAGAAAACCGTGATCTTTGTATTTTTTTTCAACTTTTTTTTTTACTAATCATTATTATTATCTGTATATTCATATCTAACTATATATGTAACAACTAATACTTATTAAATATCCATATTACCACTAAAATTATTAACATTAACATTTCTCATACAAATTTAATACTGTATATGATTGATAACAATGATTAATAATTAATAGTCTTCGATTAACGTAGAAATGAATTACATACTTATATTATATAGGAGGATATGCAAGAGGTAAATTAGCCTACGTCATAATAAAGTTTGACGGTTTTTCTCTTTATTTTTCAATTTAAAATTAAATTTATAGATTTAGCGAAGAAATTAATATGATATGTAGAGAATAATAACGTTGTGAATTTTTGCTGTTCTTGAACTTTTCTGCAGGGATACGTGCTTATGTATGTATGCATATGGGTATATATATATATATATATATATATATATATATATATATGTATATTGTGTGTGTGTATGTATGGGTATGTATATAAGTTTGTTACTCCCAAAGAAGTTATTTGAATGTTAGAAATAATCTTTTTTTTTCTTCGGGCACGGAGCTGGGAATTTTTTTTTCTTACAAAGGCTACGGAAGTCTTTAGAATTCTAGCCACGTTAGTGTGGCTATCACTAACTACACTAATTGTAGATGTAGTTCTTTTTCTTTCACCCTATACTAATCAATTCTATCACTTTTTTCACTTTAAATATTTTTATAACTTAATGTTTGAATGGAAAAACAAGACTAATACAAGGAGATGTGTTCGGAAGAGCGATGTATATGATTTTAAATTCATCTATTTGAAGTTCGGGAGCAGGGTCAGGTTTTATGTGTTGTACCTTCTGCTCGGTTATAGACCACCTTAGAAACAATATGCAAGATGTTAATATGACAAGAGGGGGTCAGGGAATAACATTTTGTAGTTGGAATGTCAAGGGAATCAATGAACCAATTAAGAGAGGTAAAGTTTTGGCACATCTAAATTTAATCAAAACAGATATAATATTTCTCCAAGAAACACACCTTAAAAAGGAATCTCAACATAGACTTAAAGCTAAGTGGATCGCTGAATCATATCATTCCTCTTTTTCCCATAAGTCCAGAGGAGTTGCAATATTAATTCGTAAAGGAATACCTTTTACGAACTCTTCAACAATAGTGGATATTGGTGGTAGATATATTATATTAGTTGGAGAGTTAAATGGAGAAAAAGTGATTCTTCTTAATGTATATGGGCCTAACTTTGATAACCCCATGTTTTTTAATAAAACATTTAATAAAATTCCTGAATTTACACAATATAAATTAATAATTGGAGGAGACTTCAATTGTACATTAGATTCATACTTAGATAGATCATCAAGGCAAAAAAAAGTCAAATCTCAATCAAGTGTATTTCTAAATTCATTTATTAATACCACTAATATTAAGGATGTCTGGAGAATTGAAAATCCAACTGGACGGGAATACTCATTTTACTCACCAGTACATAAAACATACTCAAGAATAGATTATTTTTTA
Source organism: Malacoraja senta (assembly GCA_038087875.1). Lineage (NCBI taxonomy): Eukaryota > Metazoa > Chordata > Chondrichthyes > Rajiformes > Rajidae > Malacoraja > Malacoraja senta. The sequence goes on along the minus strand of JAXLNO010004882.1, from coordinate 75,142 downwards.
GTTGACTCTACGTTTATCCCATTTATTTATAATTCAAAATACCATAACATTATAATCTCAGATCACGCACCTGTAACATTCATGATTAAATTAAATGGAATGTCTGAGAAACAAGCATATTGGAGATTTAACCCACAAATTTTGAACGAAAGATCATGCCAGGAATATATTATTAAACAGATTCAAATATTTTTTGAGGTAAATGACAACCCTGACACACCTACTTCTCTTATGTGGGAAACGTTTAAAGCGTTTGTTCGAGGTACATTAATTTCTGCTCAAGCATTTTATAATAAAGAGAACAGGATTAAGCAACAAACATTGGAAAGTGAAATCAAGCAACTAGATATAGAAAATGCGAGAATGCCATCTATTTTAAAACATAATAAAATTGCTGTATTGAAATATAAATTAAATAAAATGTATTCAGAACAAGTAATAAAACTTTATCAAAAAACCAAACAATTACATTTTGAATTTGGAGACAAACCACAAAAACTATTTGCACGTCAGTTACGAAAAATGGAAGGGGAAAAAATAATTCATAAAATTAGAACAGAGACAGGAGAATTATTAAAAATGCCCAAGGACATAAATGATAGATTTCTCCAATACTATCATAACCTTTATTCAACTAAAACCGTAGTACAATCAGAAGGAATAGCAGATTTTTTACTAAAATGTAATTTAAAAGGTTTAGATTCAAACGATAGAGAATTATTAGAAAGGGAGATTACGATAAAAGATATTGAGGAGTCTATTGGCTCTTTAAAAAATGGTAAAGCAGTAGGACCAGATGGTTTAGGCTCCGAATTTTATTAAAAAAATTATGATTTGCTCTGCCCACATTTACAAAGACTGTATGAGTATATCTATACTCAACAAAAACTTCCAGACACTTTAAATGAATCTATAATAACACTTATTCCTAAAGCTGATAAAGATCCGGAAGACCCGGGATCATATAGAGCAATTGCACTTTTAAATACAGATCAGAAAATATTAACTAAAATACTAGCGCATAGATTAAGTACAGTGATGAATAAATTAATACACCCTGACCAAACAGGCTTTATTCAGAAACGGTACTCATATTATAATCTAAGAAGATTATTTAATATTATATATTCCAAGAGAATTATTAATGAAGATCTAGCAATAATCTCACTTGACGCTGAAAAAGCATTTGATCAGGTCGAATGGTCTTATTTATTTTCGGTGATGGAAAATATGCAGCTAGGGGAGAAATTCTGTACATGGATAAAACTGTTATATACAAATCCCACGGCTAGAATATTTACAAACCAAAGGTTGTCATCTAAATTTAGCCTATCTAGAGGTTGTAGATAAGGATGCCCGTTATCTCCATTATTATTTGCGCTTGCTATTGAGCCACTTGCAGAAAGAGTCAGGGGGCATCCGGAAATACATGGGTATAACACAAAGGACACAGTGAATAAAATTTCTCTATACGCAGATGATGTATTAATTTACATTACAAAACCAGAAATTAGTATTCCAAACTTATTAAAGCTAATAACCCAATTTGGTTCACTTTCAGGATACAGAATAAATTGGAATAAAAGTGAAATTATGCCAATAAGGGAACATAACAAACAGATAATACAACAATTTCCATTTAAAATAGTAAAGGAAAAATTTAAATATCTAGGTATTTATGTAACTAAGATATATACATCATTATTTAAAGCAAATTTTCCACCATTACTGAATAAACTACATAAGAATATTCAATACTGGAAAACACTTCCTATCTCAATGGTTGGCAAAATTAATGCCATAAAAATGATTTTTTTACCGCAAATATTATACCTTTTTCAGACAATTCCGATATATCTGGCAAAAAACTTTTTTAAAAAACTGGACTCTATTGTTAATGATTTTATCTGGGATTATAAGAATCATAGGATAAACAAAAGACATTTGTGTAAATCAAAAATAAATGGAGGCTTGGTTTTACCCAACTTTTTGTTTTATTTCTGGGCAGTTAATATTAAAAATATGAATTTCTGGTTGGAAGAAATAGATCATCAACCAGACTGGTTAAAAATGGAAAAGGAAGATTGTTTACCTTTTGATATCGGTTCGATATTATTTGCTACGTCTAAATTAAACAAAAAAAATTATAGGGAAAACCCTATAATATTTAGTGCTATACGAATTTGGAAACAATTAAAAAAGACATTAAAATTAGATAATTTATCACTTTTTCTTCCAATTGTGAATAACCCTTTGTTTAAGCCTTCATGGTTGGACGGGGGTTTTACACAATGGAAGAATTATGGAATTAAAAATATGGGACAACTTTACAAGGAAGGCACTTTTCTGACATTTCAGGAGTTGCAACAGACTTATGGACTTCGAGGAAATGATTATTTCAGATATCTTCAACTTAGAGATTATGTAAAATCGAATACTCAAAATTTTCGAATTAGAAATTCAGAAATTCTTGATGAATGTTGGAACAAACATCCTAATACAGAAAAATTAATATCTTATATATATAATATCTTATTAGACAGTGACATTCCATCGACGGACTTACACAGACAAACATGGGAAAAAGAATTAAATCAAATAATAACGAAAGATACTTGGGAAGAAAGTTTGCAACACATACATCAATGTTCATTAAACGCCAGACATTCTCTAATACAATTTAAAGTAATACATAGGTTACATTATTCAAAAACAAAACTACATAAAATCTTTCAACATATCTCACCTATATGTGATAAATGTCAACATTTAGAAGCTACCTTATCTCATATGTTTGCAAAATGTATAAAAATTAAAAAATTCTGGGTAAATATTTTCAGTATAATATCTAAAGTAACCAGCACACAATTGGACCCAGATCCAAAATTAATAATACTCGGAATATTAGAATTAAATCAAACATTTAGAACAACACAAATCAACTTTATTGATTATAGTTTAATAACAGGAAAAAAAATAATTCTAAAATTTTGGAAAGGCCCTATGACCCCCACAATCAAAATGTGGATTATAGAAATGATGGAGACCTTAAACGTGGAAAGAATCAGATTCTCCCTGTTGGACAAACAGGAATTATTCGTTGGAACATGGTCTCCTTTTATTGATTACTTAAAGGGTCAGAATAGTTCAGCACAGGAACCTGACTAGCACTCGGGCTAAAGAATGGATGAAATGCTATACTTAGAAATGTACGAATATATCTCGAATGAAGTTTTTTATTTTAATACATTTTTCCATTCTTCTTTAACTATCTTTTTCCTTTTTTTTTTTTTTTTTTGTTGTTGTTTTTTTTTGTTTTTCTTCTCTTTCTTTTCTTTCTTTACTTCATCTATCTCTTTACTTCTATTTAGTTAAAAAAAAAAAAAAGGCAAAAGGTATTGGAGACAATGTAATAATAATTGACAATATTATCAATTTAAAAATGTAAGACTGTAATGATGTAAATAGGTTGTGTACTTATCTCCAATAAAAAATATTTTCAAAAAAAAAAAGAAACAGTTAGACAGGTACATTAATATGACAGGTTTGGAGGGATATGGACCAAAGGCAGGCAGGTGGGACTAGTGTAGCTGGGACATGTTGGCCGGTGTGGACAAGTTGGGCCGAAGGGCCTTTTCCCAAACTGTATCACTCTATGACTCCATAACTAAACCATGGTCCACAGTCTTAGAATAAAGGGGAGGTCATTTAAGACTGAGGTGAGAAAAATCTTTTTCACCCAGAGAGTTGTGAATTTATGGAATTCCCTGCCACAGAGGGCAGTGGAGGCCAAATCACTGGATGGATTTAAGAGAGAGTTAGATAGAGCTCTAGGGGCTAGTGGAGTCAAGGGATATGGGGAGAAGGCAGGCACGGGTTATTGATTGGGGACGATCAGCCATGATCATAATGAATGGCGGTGCTGGCTCGAAGGGCCGAATGGCCTCCTCCTGCACATATTTTCTATGTTTCTATGTTTCTATGTTTCTATGTTTAAAAGTCATGGAAGGAAGGAGATAATTTTGGGTTGTATGATGTGAAAGTGTTCATCGAATGTAAAATTTCTGTTTGCATTCGACTAGGTCAATTTATCTTGGCATTACATTCGGCATATACATTGTGGGCCAAAGGGTGAGTTCCTGACCTGTAATATTCTGTATCTGATAGTCTACAAAGCACACATTCACCCTGCCTCTGTTCCTGTACCTCTTCTGACTGATCTGTTGGGCTGAAACTCCAGCCCCAACCTCTTACACAATGTGAGATTTGTGGAATGACAAATACATTTCCATCACTTAGTGACTGGAGCACCTCAGGCACTGGGCCAAGTGTTTGCTGATAAACTGTCCACTATTGCCTGGGTTCTTGAGTGAACAAGGCACTCTTTCAATACCTTCTCAACTATCTAAAAGATCAAGTAACAGGGTGGAACGTAATTAATTCAAGTTGAAGTTCATATTTATGTTATAAAATTAGATATGATAAATATAGATTAATTGCATAAGTGTAGCTGTCATTGATAAGCTTGATCTGTTCACACCATTTTGAATCATATGCCCCGTTCAAAAATTCCTCCATTCACACCATTCTGAATCACATACCCCATTCAAAAATGTATCCACCAGCACCATTCTGAAGAACATCCCCATTCAAAAAATTATCCATTCACACAATACTGATTCACATACCAAATGTGCTGGAAGGAACTGCAGATGCCAGTTTACACGGAAGACAGACACAAAATGCTGGAGTAACTCACAGGCAGTATCTCTAGAGAGAAGGAATGGGTGACATTGTGGGTCGAGATCCCACTTCAGACCAAGATGTGTTCAGATCCAATAGACTACTTTAAAATTTTATTAGTTCACATTTGCATCCAAATCCCACTGACTCCCATTTCACAGTCAACATCTCCATTCTCATTGACATGCGATTTACACATAGGCCAGGAGAATTTTTCCCCCCAATGGATCTCAACCCAAAACATCACCCATTCCTTCTATCCAGAGCTGCTGCCTGTGCCTGCGAGTTACTACAACATTTTGTGTCTATCTTCGGCTTAAACCAGCATCTGCCGTTCCATCGTATACATTAAGAATGTTTTGGACTTGTTTAGCATGCTTTGAACTTATTGTTTGAAACAGAATTCATTAACATTGTCCAATAGGGAGAGTGAGTATTTCTTTAAGTAAATGCCACAATTTGTTTGCTTTTCCTTGTGAAAGGCTGTGCTTGGTATTGGGTTTCCTGAATTCAACTGTAATCAATATCAGACTGACAGGCAAAAAGCCTTGTTCTCGCCCGTAACTATGGAGTAGCATGCAGTCTAGTTCAGGCTAGGCTGTGATGTCTCCCGGTAAATGAAAATAGCTCTCAAACATACCATGTGAGAACTGATCTTCAAAGTTCAGTCATGTGAGAAAGTTACTGTAGAGAGTGTGTCTACTTACAGTTAAAGCAGAACAAGAGGTCAGTGCACTTGTATCAGAGAAATTGATTAAAACATGTTTTAATAACCTACGCCTTTCCAGAGAATGCCATCTTGTAACAAAAGGCCTGTTATCAATAGATTATGAGAGGTGGCTGTTGATTGAATTGAATTGATTACTTTATTGTCACATGTGACAAGTCTCAGTGACATTCTTTGCTTGCGCACACACAAGGCATGGAAATAGTCGCCCATAAAGGGCGCTTACAAATTCACGTCCCCCACGCCAGGTCCTCCTTTGTTCCTTCCCTCGGCAGCGGCGCCCTCAATTCCACATCTCCATCCTCGTCCATCGGTAGGCGCCATCATCGACCGCCACACCAGCCTCTTCACTAACGCTGCCGGGTCCACTCCGGACACCTTCGTGGCACCGACCCAGGCCCCCGCTGCGGGCTCCATCCACCCAGGCAAGAAGTAACTGTGAGTTGTGTGCAAACATTTTTTTCATGCGGTGTCAGCCACAGCATATCTCCATTCTCAGTCAGAGAGCCATGGGTCAATATCCCACCAAAGAAACATCAGTGGATTCTAGTGCTATACGGGACGTTCTGCAGAGATTGTTGCAATTTTATAACCACATGTTAAACCAAAATACTACCAGGCACAACTGCAGAGCTGCTCCCTCAGTGCTAGAGAATATTGTGAGCAATTTTGGGCACTATATCTGAGAAAGGATGTGCTGGCTCTGGAGAGGGTCCAGACGAGGTTTACAACAATGATCCCAGAAATGAGTAGGTTAACCTATCATGAACATTTGTTAGCACTGGGCCTGTACTCTCTGGAGTTTAGAAGAATGGGGGGGGACCTCATTAAAACCTACAGAATAGTGAATGGCTTGGATAGAGTGGATGTGGAGAGGATGTTTCCATTAGTGGGAGAGTCTAAGACTGGAGGCCATAGCCTCAGATTTAAAGGACGTTCTTTTAGGAAGATGAGGAGACATTTCTTAAGGCAGAGGGTGACAAATCCATGGAATTTGTTGCCACAGAAGGCTGTGGAGGCCGTCAGTGGATATTTTTAAGTCGAAGATAGATAGATTCTTGATTGGTACAAGTGTCAGAGGGTATGGGGAGAAGGCAGGAGAATTGGGGTGAGGAGGGAGAGATAGATCAGTAATGATTGAATGGTGAAGTGGACTAGATGGGCCGAATGGCCTAATTCTACACCCATTCCTTATGACCTGGCCTTGTTCCTGCTATCAAGTACTGTCCGTGTGGTGTTTGCACCTTCCCCCTGTGACTGCGCTGGCTACCTCCAGGTGCTCCAGCTTCCTCGTACACCACGTGGTGGCTTGTTGCTTAATCGGCCTCCGTGAAGTCAAAATGTGATGCATAAATGTGATAACACTGAACTGGTGTGAACGGATGGTCAATGACTGGTGTGGATTTGGTGGGCTGAATGGCCTGATATATATTTCAGCCCTCTAAAAAATAATCCCAAAACGTTATTTAAGGAATACAGGTTAATCCCAGAATCCTCAATGATATTTATCTTGCAGTTGATACCACCGAAGAACACAGATCATCTGTCGCTCATCACATTTCCCTTTGAAAATGTGCTTGTGCCTCGTGACTGAGGTCAGGTGACCTTCTAGAAGTTTTCGTTGGTTGTTCAGATTAAGTTTTAATTACAAGATGTCGGACGTGTATTCATTGTGCTGGTCACAACAGGGCCTTACAGAGAACATTACATGGTGTCAAAGTAAAAAAAACTAAAGAAAAGAATGGTAGGACTCAAGCCTCAGGGGCCACTCTCCATGCAAGGAAACTTGGCCAAGAATTATAAGGGCTGGATAAGGGCATTCCAGCTGTACGAGACGGCAACAGAACTGACGGGTAAGCCTGAAAAGATTTGGTGTGCAACATTTCTCCACGTGGCTGGACCAGCAGCTCAGGAGATTTATGAGACCTTTCGGTTCACCCCTGAGGAAAGTGACAGAATACAACCGCTGAAGAGGAGTTTCGGACATACTGTGAACCAAAAAAGAACTTAACTGTCACAAGATACTTATTTAATACACGTAATCAGCGGCGAGGGGAGACCTTCTCCAGCTACCTGTCTGCATTGAAGTCTTTAGCTAATGATAGCGAGTTTGGCATTATCCATGACTCATTGCTGCGAGACAGAATTATCTGCGGCATCACCAGCCAGCCGCTCCGGGAAAAACGAGTACAATGCGATGATTTAACACTGGAAAAATGACACTGTTGATCACGTGAAACGGGACAGCGCCAGTCGGCCATGGGGCCGAGGCAGGGATTCGCGACCCAGACAGAAATCTGTGATTCGGGTAAGGATACTGTCTGCCGGTCATGCACCCGCAGCCATAAAAGCAACTACTGCCCCGCTCAGTACATGAGATGTTATACCTGCTGAGAGATTGGACATCTTTACAGATCCCCGACTGCCCGGTAAATAGAGCGCCCAACAGCCGCCCACGTCCCCGAAACATGACCGGCTAATCAGACAAAAGGCCGGGGACTGGAGCCGTGACGTCCACAACATCGAGTTCCAGATTAACGCTTCACCGCTGCCTGAGCCAGTGGACGACGACGTTGATGTTTTCTACATTGACGCGTTGATTGACGCCGTTATTGAGTCGACGTGTGAATGGGGACAGATGTGCAGCATCAACAATGTGAACATTGAGTTCAAACTCGACTCTGGAGCTCAAGTGGACATCCTGCCAGAGCACTTGTTCAGAAAGACTGGTCTTGCCTTACTGAAGACGAACGTGACACTGAGGTCATACTCTGGACATACAATAAACTTGTGGGGCAGGCAAAGGGGAACGTCAAAGTAGTCAAGAAAGAATATAGGGTTGTCTTTCAAATAGTGGAGGGGAATGTGAAACCCATATTTGGGAAACTAACGTGTGAAAAGTTAGGTCTTCTTGTGCGAAAGGAGGCGGTTAATGGCGTGAGTGCAAGCCCATCATACACTGTGAGGATCATTGAGGAAAGCCGCGAGATTTTCCAAGGGCTGGGAAGGCTAAAAATACATGAATACACCATAGTGCTGCAAGGGAACGTGCAACTTAAGCAAAACCCACCACGCACTATCCCCTATAAGATCATGGATAAGGTCAAAGCCGAATTAGAGCGCATGGAAAGCTTGGGAGTCATAAAGCCCGTGAGCGAACCGACAAATTGGGTGAATTCCGCCAAGTGGCGAAGTCCGCATATGCCTTGACCCACGTGACCTCAATGCGGCCATTCGTAGGGAGCATTTATCGATGCCGACGTTCGAGAACATTGCATCCCGCATGCCGAAGTCAGAATGACTCTCGAAATTTGACGCTACAAGTGCGTACTGGCAGTTCCCACTGAGCGATGACAGCTCGCGTCTGACCACATTGAATACTCCCTTTGGGAGATACCGATACCTTATGCTTCCATTTGGAATCTCATCTGCAAGTGAGATTTGGCAGCGGGCGATGCAGGAAAAGTTTGGCGATTTAGAAGGGGTGGAGATAGTCGTTGACGACATTCTCGTTTGGGGTGTCAACGCAGCACAACATGTCGCAAGGGTGAAAGCCCTACTCGAACGGGTGAAAGAATCAGGCCTAAAGCTCAATCCCAGAAAGTCTGTAATGCGCTCGAACGAGATTGAATATGTGGGACACGTCATCTGGCAAGCAGGCGTGTCACCAAGCCCATCTCGTGTGAGCAGCATGCTACAAATGCCATACCCGACAAACAAGGCTGAAGTGCAAACGTTCTTGGGGATGGTGACATACATGGCCAAGTTTATTCCAAACCTTTCGCAGATTTGGAGATCACCGCCCCACTTAGACAGCTAACAGAAAAGGGCGGCGCGCGGCATTTGGTGCAGAAACACAGACAGGCAGTAGACCAGCTGAAGTCTCTACTCAAATCGCCACCCGTACTCAAACTGTATGATGTGAACGCGCCCGTTTCAATTGCCACAGACGCTTCCAACAGTGGATTTGGAGCGGTCCTAATGCAAGACAAGAGACCTGTTGCCTACGCATCACGACGTGTGAACGCGGCCGAGCGCAACTATGCGACTAAAGAGAAGAAGTTGTGCTCCATATTGTACGCATGCAGAAAGTTTCATGACTTCATTGTCGGTCAACGCACAGTAATCTTTATTGACCACAAACCGTTAGTTGGCTTGCTCGCCAAGCCGCTGCACAAACTAAGCCCCAGACTCCAGCGCATGTGAATGCACCTGCTACAGTACGACCTGGAGATACGGTGGGACCCGGGACGTGAAATGTTTGTCCCCGATGCCCTGATCTGGCTGCCCAGTGCAAACATGCATGCGGAAGACCACATCACATTGCCGAACTTGATACATGCTGTAGATGCCATCCTACACATGTCAGACGAGCGCCTTGTGCAGTTCAAAGCTGAAACAGAAAAGGTCGAACCCTAACACTGTTGTGCGAGTGCATAACAAAGGGTTGGCCTAGTAACAGGCGTGATCTGCCCTCAGACCTGATTACGTTTCATACATACCATGATGAGCTGGTTGAAGTCGATGGATTAAGGGCTTGTCCCATCAGCATGCGACTGCATGTGGCAAGCGCGACCAAACCGGAAGTGGGGGCCGCGCGGAGGTCGAGTGATCCCCGTACAGGGCCGGTTCCACCAGCATGCGGCTGCATGCGGTGAGCGCGACCAAACCGGAAGCGGGGGCCGCGCGGTGGTCGAGTGATTGACATGAAGTTCGCCGAAGTCCGCGGGAAGTTCGCGCGTGACGTACGGCGTAAAGACGCTGCGTGCGGCGTCGGGACGGTGCGTACAGCGGAGAGGCGGTGCGTGCGGCGTCGAGGCGGTGCGTGCGGCGTCCATGCGGCAGCGGGCCGGCAGCCCTTCGCCGCACGGAATTATTGAACAATGACAGTTTTTTGGAACCCCGCGCGATGTCGGGACCAACTCCGCACAACTCCATGCGGCTCCCGCGATCGAAGTGGGATCGGCTACGCAAGGCCGCACGGCTACCGGGACCACATGCAGTCGCATGTTCGTGGGACAGACCCTTTAGTCTTGAGGGAAAACCGAATTGTGGTCACCCAAAGCATGCGAAGGCAGATGCTGAACACGCTACATGAATCACACCTGGGAGTAGTGAAACTGAAACAACGAGCCCGCAATTTATTTATGTGGCCTGGAATGAATGCACAGATTGAGGACACAGTGGGAAATTGCTCGATATGCCAGGTGACCAGGAAAGCACAAGCAAGCGAGCCGCTCCAACCACACTTCATCCCCAGCAGACCTTGGTCTAAGGTCGGATCAGATATCTTCCATCTGGATGGAGTTGACCATTTGCTTGTAGTAGACTATTACTCCAAGTACCCAGAAATAGTGCAACTGACAGACATGACGTCACATTCGGTGATACGTGAGATGACGGGCATTTTGCCCGGAATGGCATTCCTGACTTGGTGATGACAGAGAACGCGAGACAATTTGACTGTGCTTCTTCTTCTGTCGTGTGTCTTTTAGACCTGCAGCTCCGTTGAGGCGAGCCAGGCCAACATGTGTGTCATCGTCCAGGTCAATCAGACCTCGTTCACCATTCGGTAGCCGGTGTTTGGGGCAACTGGTGACTATGTGCTCCACTGTCTTGACTGTGCAGAGTTTCGTAGGTTCCAGGATGACTGGGAATATGCCCATGTCACCTCAAGTCCCATATGTCCACAGAGCAACGGGCAGATAGAGCGCTGTGTGCAAACTATAAAAGGTATCATGAGGAAAGCCAAACGCAGTGACCGTGACCCGATGTACGCCATCCTCGAATACCGCAACACCCCCTTGACGGGACTGGCGGCTATGCCCCCTTACAGTTACTGAACAGTAGACTGTTACGAAGCATATTGCCATCGCCTCTATCGCTCTTACTGCGTCATCATGTCCCTCCCATGGGACCACAACTGGCCGTGCGGCAAGAAAAACAGGCAGCATACTGCAATGAGAAGGCAAGCGCCGAGCCGCTGCCCCGCCTCGAACAACAACAGCAGGTGTGGTTTCATCCCAAACCAACCGAGTGGCAACGTGGTCGGATTGCAAGAGAAAACCTGTCCTCTCGGAGCTACGTCATCTCTACACCGAGCGGTACCGAGTTCCACAGAAACAGGAAGGACATACGACCTGAGCATGAAACAGCTGAGCCATGCCCTGGCAACACGCAGCAGACGAGTGCGAACACTCCCACAAGGAGGAACCCCTCTCCCAGACGGAGCAAGTCGCCCAGACTCAAGATAACAATCACAGGCTGCATCACAAGGTTCTGTGGTGGGGGATCGGCTCAAAGTGTGCCAAGCCACACTCGCACACTACAGAAATACAACACAGAACGAGTTGGAAATACGACTTGCACGAGAAGTGGGCGATCGTCAAAACCTCCAACTCGACTGGTTATGTAATATTGTTGGGCAATGATTTTATAGTTTTAAAGTATGAAGAGCACTGTGTTATTTGTGGTACTTTATCCACATTAAATTGATTAAAGGTTCAAGTTATGAGTTTTGATCCCAACGTTAAAGGGGGACATGTGGTGTAATTAAAGGGAAGGGGGAGATGTTATGTAATTAAAGTGAAGGGGGAGATGTTATGTAATTAAAGTGAAGGGGGAGATGTGATGTATATGTAATATAAATGCCAGTGCCCCTTGAGGCCAAAAGTTGATGCTGGCAAATGCGCCTGTGCCTCGTGACTGAAGTCAGGTAAACTTCCAGAAGTTTCCGTTGGTTGTTCAGATTAAATCTTACTTATAAGATGGTGGACGTGTCCACAATGTGCTAGTCACAACAGGGCCTTACAGAGAACATTACAACTCCGTCAGTGCTACCCCACAGTGTGTCACTCCGTCACTGCTACCACACATTGTGCCAATCCATCAGTACATCCCCAGTGGGTTACTCCATCCGTACTACCCCACAATATATTAGTACACCAGTACTGTAGCAGCCATTTAGCTTAACTCAGTATGTTATAACTATAACCAGTTACCGTTAAATTTTATCTGCCTTTTAATATAAGGGTGGGATTTATACGTAGTCTGAGGCGTTTCTGCGACTGGGATTATCGCGCAGACTTGCTAGTAGTTTTAGTTTAGTTTGAAGAAGCATGCGGGGAGGTCACAGCTTTCAACCATCCCCGAGTTTAACCACGAGTAAGATCAAAATGTATTTATACAAGAAGTTTGGATGAATATCTTACTGTTTTTACTACTACAATAAAGAAACTATTAATCAAGAGACTGTGTTTGGAAGATTTATATTTCGACGGCATTGAATGTCTCGTGGAGAGCTCGTGAATGTTTTTCGATTATCTCCTGAACCCCTGTCTTCAATCATAGTGACTAAAGGAAAGAATCCTTGAAAAGATATGAAAATCTGTCATTATAAGTACCAGCCCAGATTATGTCACTCCATCAGTACTACCCCACAGTGTGTCACTCTATCATAGAGACATAGAAAATAAGTGCAGGAGGAGGCCATTCGGCCCTTCGAGCCAGCACCGCCATTCATTGCAATCATGGCTGACCGTCCCCTATCAATAACCCGTGCCTGCCTTTTCCCCATATCCCTTGACTCCACTAGCCCCTAGAGCTCTATCTAACTCACTCTTAAATCCATCCAGTGACTTGGCCTCCATCAGTGCTGCCATGCATTTGATCAGTTCATCAGTACTACCCCACAGTGTCTCTCCATCAGTACTACCCCACAGTGTGCCACTCTATCAGAACTACCTCACAAGTTATCACTACACCAGTGCTGCCCCACAGTGTATCTCTCCATCAGTACCACGGCGAAGTATCTCACCCCATCATGACTACCCTAATGTGTGTCACTCCACTAGTGCTACCATACATTTGATCACTTCATTAGTACTGTTGCACACTAGTGATACTACATGATACCACCCCACAATGTGTCACTCCATCAGACATTCACCATAGCGTGTCACTCCATCTGTACTACCCTACAGTGTGTCCCTCCATAAATTCTCCCACTCAGTGTGTCACTCCACCAGTATTGCCCTACAGTGTGTCATTTCATCTGTGCTACCCCACAGTGTATTACTCCATCAGTTCTACCCCACTCCATGTGTCATTCCAAAAATACTACCTCTGGGTGTCTCCCCATCAGTACTTTACCAAAGTGTGTCACTCCATCAGCACTACCCCACTGTTTTTGTGACTTCATCAGTACTAACCCTCAGTGTGTCACTCCATCAGAACAACCTCACATGTCACCACTCCATCAGTGCTACCCTACAGTGTGTCACTCCATCAGTACCACACCGAAGATTGTCATTCCATCATGAGTACACTACAGTGTATCACTCCATCAGTGCTGCCATGCTGTTGATCACTTCATCAGTAATACTCCGCAGTGTGTCACTCCATCAGCACTTCCCACAGTTTATCACTCCATCAGTGTGTCAGTCCCAGTACGACCTCATAGTGTATCACACCATCAGTACCACCCCGACGTTTGTCTCTCCATCAGGACTACTCCACAGTGTGTCACTCCATCATTGCTACCACAAATTGTCAGTCCATCAGTGAGGCTCCCCAGTATGTCTCCCCATCTGTAGTTCCACACATTGTGTCAGTCCATCAGTAATAACCGGAAGTTTGTCACACCATCAGAACTATCCTACAGTGTGCCATTCCATCAGCCCTGTCACACAGTGACAGTCCATCAGTACTATGCCATAATGTCACCCTGTCAGTTCTATCCCACAGTATGACACTACATCAGTACTTGCACACAGTGCATCACTCTATCAGTACTACCCTGCAGTGTATCACTCCATCTGTACTACTCCACAGTGTCACTCCAATGGTACTACCCCACAATGTGTTAGTACATCAGTGCTTGCCCACAGTGTGTCAATCCTTCCTTACCACCTCACAGTGTGTCCCTCCATCAGTATTAGCACAGTGTGTCACTCCATCACTAGTACCACAGTGTGTCCCTGCATCAGTACCACCACAGTGTGTCCCTCCATCAGTATTAGCACAGTGTGTCACTCCATCACTAGTACCACAGTGTGTCCCTGCATCAGTACCACCACAGTGTGTCCCTCCATCAGTACCACCACAGCGTGTCCCTCCATCAGTACCACCACAGTGTGTCACTGCATCAGTACCACCACAGTGTGTCCCTCCATTAGTACCACCACAGTGTGTCACTGCATCAGTACCACCACAGTGTGTCCCTCCATCAGTACTGCTCCACAGCGTGTCACTCCATCGGTAACACCACAGTGTGTCCCTCCATTAGTACCACTACAGTGTGTCCCTCCATCAGTACCACCACAGTGTGTACCTCCATCAGTACCACCACAGTGTGTCCCTCCATTAGTACCACTAGGGCGACAGATGGCGCAATGGGCTAAGTGTTCGGCTGGCAACCGGAAGGTAGCCGGTTCGAATCCCGCTTGGAGTGCATACTGTCGTTGTGTCCTTGGGCAAGACACTTCACCCACCTTTGCCTGCGTGTGAATGTGTGTGAATGTGTGTGAATGTGTGTGAGTGATTGGTGGTGGTCGGAGGGGCCGTAGGCGCAAATTAGCAGCCACGCTTCCGTCAGTCTGCCCCAGGGCAGCTGTGGCTACAGAAGTAGCTTACCACCACCGAGTGTGACTGAGGAGTGAATGAATAATGCGATGTAAAGCGCCTTGGGTATTAGAAAGGCGCTATATAAATCCAATCCATTATTATTATTATTATTACAGTGTGTCCCTCCATCAGTACCACCACAGTGTGTCCCTCCATCAGTACCACCACAGTGTGTCCCTCCATCAGTACCACCACAGTGTGTCCCTCCATCAGCACCACCACCACAGTGTGTCCCTCCATCAGTACCACCACAGTGTGTCCCTCCATCAGTACCACCCCACTGTGTGTCTGTCCCAGTACGACCCCATAGTGTGTCACATCATTATTACTAGGCCGACGTTTGTTACTCCCCCGACGATTGTTACTCCACCAGGACTACTCCACAGTGTGTTATTCCATAAAGACGACAACAAAGTGTGTCTCTCCATCAGTTCTACCACAGTGTGTCACTCCATCAGTACCATCACAGCGTGACCTCCATCAGTACCACCACAGTAGAACCTTCCTTCAGTATCACCACAGTTCACCCCTCCATCAGTACCACTAGTGTGTCACTTCACCAGTATCACCATAGTGTGCCACTCCATCAGGTCCACCACAGTGTGTCACTCCATCAGTACCACCACAGCGTGATCCTCCATCAGTAACACCTCACAGAATGTCAGTCCATCTGCACTACCCACAGTGTGTCAGTACATTAGTACAACACATAATGTCGCATCATTAGTACTACACAAAATTGTATCACTTTATCTGTACTACCCCACAGTGATCACTCTATCAGTACTGCTCCACAGTGTGTCCCTCCATCTGTACCACCACAGTGTCCTTCCATCAGTACCCAACAGTGTTTCACTCCATCAGTACCACACGCGTGCGCCCCTCCATCAGTACCACCAAATATTGTGTCACTCGATCAGTACCACCACAGTATGTCCCTCCATCAGTACCACCACAGTGTGTCCCTCCATCAGTACCTCCGCAGTGTGTCCCTCCATCAGTACTACTACAGTGTGTCCCTCCATCAGTACCACCACAGTGTGTCACTCCTTCAGTACCACCACAGTGTGTCCCTCCATCAGTACCACCACAGTGTGCCCCTCCATCAGTACCACCACAGTGTGTCACTCCATCAGTACCACCACAGTTTGTCACTGCGTCAATTCTGCCCCATTTTTATCCCTCCATCAGTACTATCCCACTGTGTGTCACCCCATCAGTGGGTGGAGAGAGGGCAGCCCAGAGAGGGGGAATAGAGAGCGTAGGAGAGAGAGTAACAGTTCAGAGAGAGTGACAGCAGTGAGGATGGAGGGAGAGAGAAAGAGAGGAGGGAGGGGTGCTGCATCATTCGCTGTTTTATTTAGGTTTTGGACAATTCTGAGGAGGACAATGTTTCTGTTCTCTGAGTGTCGTGAGTAGTTGGGTTGTTCCTCCACAGAGGTGATGAAGGAAGGCAGAGAATGTTATTGTCCCATGGTATAGTCAGATCTATTCCAGGCAAGCAGGGAGCGAATGGTTCCCGGGGTCAGTCAGCTGGAGTGTGGGGTTGAGGTCACAGTCAGTGAAGCCGCGATCATATTGAGTGATGAAGCAGAGTGGAGAGATGGGGGGCATTTTAGTCCGAGGTGATGTGTTGAACTAATTCCTCAACCTGTGGACAAAGGTCGCCCAGTCCAGTCCACCTTCAAACTGGGCACCAGAAGCCCTGAGAGGGTCCCTTGGAATTTGGCATTGCCTTGCTGAGTGAAACGGATTGAAGGAAATCAGACAAACAACATGAGGTGGAGAGTTGGATCTGATGGAGTTTGAAACAATATCCCCTTTGCTGGAACAATGCCGCCGCTCCCAATTTCCATCCCTCAGTATCTATCGCCACAATTCCCAGTCTTTGGAGTTTCTCAATCAATTCCCTGATTAAATCACAACCTTTCTCAGCAGGGATTTCACTCGGCTGATGTCATCTGTTTGTGAATCATTTCTAAATCTCTATTTTTAAACTCTGTTGAAACCTCACTGTCCCGGTGGAGACGGAAATGGTATAAAATCTCCAGGAATGTTCTGTCCCAGCATTTCATTCCGAGACATTACCGGTAGCTCACGGGGACACGTCGCTGGGCAGAGAAAATGTGGGAAAAGCTTAATGAATATTACGCCGTGCATAAAATCCTGTACGTGATCATTGCTGCCGTTGGAGTCCCTGGTAAGTGAGCAGAACAATTCAAGTTTTATAACTCCATCCGTGTGTTAACTGGTGTTGACCTGATTCTCATCATGTTACAAGTTCCCAACTGATGATCGTTGTACAAGAATATGTGAAGAATATCAATCCTGTCAGTGAAATATTTGTGAATTAACGCTGCTGTGATTTGTCTTATTTTCAGACAGCTGAAACTAACCCTCTTTTTCTCTCACTGCTGCCGGCCGGGAGCCACTAGAATGTTGTTCTTGCCTTCAGTGGGACCTTGCCCAGAGTTGTCCCAGTGCTCGGGACAGGCAGGCAGGCAGGCAGCTCTCCGGGACGGTGTGACTGGGAGAGAGGGGTTCACATTGTGAAGTTCACTGTGACTGAGTTATTGATCAGAGTGAACACCCGCTCCTGTGGACACTGTGTCTCACTGTGGAGTCTGTCTGTCACAGTCGGATTCCACCCACAGCCTTTTGGTCAATAATTGGATCCATCTCCTGGACCAGTGGCCGCGGGTCTACCGGCGTGTGTGTGTGTGTATGTGTGTGTTGTTACTTCACCTGCACCATCTTGAGCCTGCTGAGATTAGCCGCTGTATGTCTAAACTAACCCGACTAACTCCCCCCCCCCCTGTCTCTGTGCTTTGGTACATATATCCCTCACCGTCCATACATGGGGATAATAGGTAGTATTCCAGGCATCGTCTGGATTTCGTGTGTGGGAAAGAACTGCAGATGCTGGTTTAAATCGAAGATAGACACAAAGTGCTGGAGTAACTCAGCGGGACGGGCAGCATCTCTGGAGAGAAGGAATGGGTGACGTTTCGGATCAAGACCCTTCTTCAGTCCCATTCCTTCTCTCCAGAGATGCTGCCTGTCCCGCTGAGTTACTCAGCTTTCTACGTCGACCTTCAGGACCAGAAGGGGTGGACTCTCATTTGCAGCAATTGGCCTCTGCTTCAGGAGGGACGTGTGAAGGGCGCCTTGTGTGGGGAGGGAGAGAAAGAGGAATATCAGGGATATTGGATATGGCGGCCATTGTAGTGCGTTCATCCCCCAGCTTTACCTTTACCTTTAGAAAGGAGATGAGGAGGAATTTCTTTAGACAGAGGGTGGTGAATCTGTGGAATTCATTGCCGCAGACGGGGGCGGAAGCCAAGTCAATGCATAGTTTTAAGGCGGAGAGTGATAGATTCTTGATTAGTGCGGGTGTCGGGGGGTTACGGGGAGAAGTCAAGAGAATGGGGTTGAGAGGGAAAGATAGATCAGCCATGATTGAATGGCGGAATAGACATGATGGGCCGAATGGCCTAATTCTGCTCCTACGAGCTGCACTCTTGTGTAAAGTGTTTAAGAAGGAACTGCGGATGCTGGAAAATCGAAGGTAGACAATGCTGGAGAAACTCAGCGGGTGAGGCAGCATCTATGGAGTGAAGGAAACTAGGTAACTATTTCCAGTCCGAAAAGGGTTTCGGCCCGAAACGTTACCTGTTTCCTTCATTCCATAGATGCTGCCTCACCCGCTGAGTTTCTCCAGCACTTTTGTCTACCCTTGTGTAAAGTCTTTTCTGAATAATTTCCCTTATCTGTGCTGAATGCTAACCTGGTTCTGGAAGGGCCGAGTTTGGGGATAATACAATAGATGAAGTAGTTTGCATCAAGAAGCCATTGGGATAACCTCAGTGGAAGCTTGGGAGTGATGAGTGGTGAGTGTGAAATTCTCTGCATCAGAGGGCGGTGGAGGCAGGTTCTCTGGATGCTTTCAAAAGTGAGTAGACAGGGCTCTTAAAAATAGCGGAGTCAGGGGATATGGGGAGAAGGCAGGAACGGGGTACTGATTGGGGATGATCAGCCATGATCACATTGAATGGCGGTGCTGGCTCGAAGGGCCAAATGTCCTCCTCCTGCACCTGTTGTCTACTGAACTCACTGTGGAATGAATCCATTAACGGAGCCACTCTGCTGCCGGATTCCATGTTGTCCCTGCCTTCCCTCTGGAAGCCTCCCTCCTCGTCCCCATCAGATGCCGAGTTCCCAGAGCCCTGGTTAAACGCGGCCGGCCGCTCACGGTTAAGTCTGTGAAAGCGGCCCCATCACAGACTGTGAGCAGCAGCAGGGTTCACTATAGAAAGGACCATTACGCCTATTGTAGCGGGTGGGTGGCTGCTCGTTCCCTCCCCGCCCTTTACCCCGTCTGCCCGTCACCTTGTCTCTTGTCCCCAGAAGGAGGCAGGCAGGTCGGGCACAGTCGGAGCCGGCTCTGACATTGTTAAACTTGCAGCAGCCGAGCACCGACTCCAACACTCCTGATCTTGAGCTGAAAGTCGAGCCGGTGTTCAGCCCCGGAGACCGTGTTGAGTAAATGCCCAGTTTCCGTTCCCTTGTCTTTCCGCAGTGAATTTAGTGGCGATTGTGATCCTGTCCCGGGGAAAGTGCGGCCTCTCCACCTGCACCACTCGCTACCTGGTGGCCATGGCAGCGGCTGATCTACTGGTCCTCATCACCGAGGTCATTTTGTATTGGATCCGAGGTCATTACTTTTATTGGAGTTTCCTGACCATCACCCCTGTGTGTAGTGTTAACGAAGTACTGAGGCATGCAGCTTCAGACTGCTCTGTCTGGTTCACCGTCACTTTCACCTTTGATCGCTTTGTCGCCATTTGTTGCCAGAAGCTGAAAACTAAATATTGCACCGGGAAAACTGCGGCTGTGGTTCTGGCAACAGCCGGCGTTCTGTTCTGTGTGAAAAACATTCCCCGCTACTTCACACGGAAACCCAAATATATCATCGACAATGTCCCGTGGGGCTGTAGATCGAAGGACAGTTATTACACTGACCCCGGGTGGGTGGCATTTGACTGGATCGACTCGGTTTTAACTCCGTTCCTCCCTTTCGCTGTAATCCTGCTGCTCAACGCTCTGACAGTCCGCCACATTTTAGTGGCCAGTCGGGTCCGTAAGGGGCTGAGGGGTGAGAGCAAGGGGGAGAACCGCAGTGACCCGGAGATGGAGAGCAGGAGGAGGTCTATGGTTTTACTCTTCACCATCTCCGGCAGCTTCATCCTCCTGTGGCTGACGATGGTTGTAAACTTCGTCTATTATCAGATCACAGGAATTGGAAATGATAAGAATGATTCTCAATGGATCTTTGCCAACTTCGCGAGGTTGCTGAGGAATCTCAGCTGCTGCACCAACACATTTATTTACGCGGTGACCCAGTCCAAGTTCAGGGAGCAGGTGAAGTGCGCGGTGAAATATCCGCTCATCTCAGTGCTTCGGCTGATGAATAAATCCCCGCCCTGAGCGCATCCATCCCAGAGGCGGGCGGGCGGCCGCAGTCTCTCCGCTCCGGGCTCCGGCTCCTGATATTCACCGCCGGAGTCATGAGGGAGGGAGGGAGGGAGGGAGGGAGGAGCTGGCCAATGTTGACTGGAAAGATGCACCAGCAGGCATGAGAGTGGAACAACAATGGCAGATATTTCTGGGAATAATACAGAAGGTACAGGATCAGTTCATTTCAAAGAAGAAGAGAGATTCCAAGGGGAGAAAGGGGCGACCGTGACTGACAAGGGACGTCAGGGACAGTATAAACATTAAAGTGAAGAAGTACAACCTAGCAAAGATGAGCGGGAAGCAAGAGGATTGGGTCATATTTAAAGATCAACAGAAGATAAACAAAAAGACAATACGTGGAGAAAAGATGA
>JAXLNO010004882.1:10000-53960 GCA_038087875.1 Malacoraja senta | reverse complement strand
GAAAGTCTTTAATGCGCTCGAACGAGATTGAATATGTGGGACACGTCATCTGGCAAGCAGGCGTGTCACCAAGCCCATCTCGTGTCAGCAGCATGCTACAAATGCCATACCCGACAAACAAGGCTGAAGTGCAAACGTTCTTGGGGATGGTGACCTACATGGCCAAGTTTATTCCAAACCTTTCGGAGATTCGGAGATCACCGCCCCACTTAGACAGCTAACAGAAAAGGGAGTAGCGCGGCATTTGGTGCAGAGACACAGACAGGAAGTAGACCAGCTGAAGTCTGTACTCACATCGCCACCCGTACTCAATCTGTATGATGTGAACGCGCCCGTTTCATTTGCCACAGACACTTCCAACAGCGGATTTGGAGCAATGCAAGACAAGAGACCTGTTGCATACACATCACGACGTGTGAACGTGGCCGAGCGCAACTATGCGACTATAGAGAAGGAGTTGTGCTCCATATTGTACGCATGCAGAAGGTTTCATGACTTCATTGTCGGTCAGCGCACAGTAATCTTTACTGACCACAAACCGTTAGTTGGCTTGCTCGCCAAGCCGCTACACAAACTAAGCCCCAGACTCCAGCGCATGTGAATGCACCTGCTACAGTACGACCTGGAGATACGGTGGAACCCGGGACGTGAAATGTTTGCCCCCGATGCCCTGATCTGGCTGCCCAGTGCAAACATGCCTGCGGAAGACCACATCACATTGCCGAACTTGATACATGCTGTAGATGCCATCCTACACATGACAGACGAGCGCCTTGTGCAGTTCAAAGCTGAAACAGAAAAAGAATGAACCCTAACACTGTTGTGCGAGTGCATAACAAAGGGTTGGCCTAGTAACAGGCGTGATCTGCCCTCAGACCTGATTACGTTTCATACATACCACGATGAGCTGGTTGAAGTCGATGGATTAAGGGCCTGTCCCATCAGCATGGGACTGCATGCGGCAAGCGCGTCCAAACCGGAAGCGGGGTCCGCGCGGAGGTCGAGTGATCCCCGTACAGGGCCTCTCCCATCAGCATGCGACTGCACGCGGCAAGCGCGACCAAACAGGAAGCGGGGGCCGCGCGGAGGTCGAGTGATTGACATGAACTTCGACGAAGTCCGCGGGAAGTCCGCGCGTGACGTACGGCGTAATGACGCTACGTACGGCGTCGGGACGGTGCGTACAGCATCGAGGCGGTGCATGCGGAGTCAAGGCGGTGCGTGCGGCCTCCACGAGGCAGCGGGCCGGCAGCCCTTCGCCGCACATAATTTTTGAAGAATGACAGTTTTTTGGAACCCCGCGCGATCTCGGGACCAACTACGCACAACTCCATGCGGCTCCCGCGATCGAAGTGGGATCGGCCCCGCAAGGCCGCACGGCTACCGCGACCACATGCAGTCGCACGTTCGTGGAACAGACCCTTTAGTCTTGAGGAAAAACCGAATTGTAGTCCCCCAAAGCATGCGAAGGCAGATGCTGAACGCGCTACATGAATCACATCTGGGAGTTGTGAAACTAAAACAACGAGCCCACAATTTATTTATGTGGCCTGGAATGAATGCACAGATTGAGGACACAGTGGGAAATTGCTCGATATGCCAGGCGACCAGGAAAGCACAAGCAAGCGAGCCGCTCCAACCACACTTCATCCCCAGCAGACCTTGGTCCAAGGTCGGAGCAGAATCTTCCATCTGGATGGAGTTGACCATTTGCTTGTAGTGGACTAATAGTCCAAGTACCCAGAAATAGCGCAACTGACAGACATGACATCACATTCGGTGATACGTGAGATGACGGGCATGTTTGCCCGGAATGGCATTCCTGACTTGGTGATGACAGACAACGCCAGACAATTTGACTGTGCTTCTTCTTCTGTTGTACGTCTTTTAGACCTGCAGCTCCGTTGAGGCGAGCCAGGCCAACATGTGTGTCATCGTCCAGGTCAATCAGACCTCGTTCACCATTCGGTGGCCGGTGTTTGGGGCAACTGGTGACTATGTGCTCCACTGTCTTGACTGTGCAGCGTTTCGTAGGTTCCAGGATGACTGGGAATTTGCCCATGTCACCTCAAGTCCCATATATCCACAGAGCAACGGGCAGATAGAGCGCTGTGTGCAAACTATAAAAGGTATCATGAGGAAAGCCAAACGCAGTGGCCGTGACCCGATGTACGCCATCCTCGAATACCGCAACACCCCCCTTGACGGGACAGGCGGCTATGTCCCCTTACAGTTACTGAACAGTAGACTGTTAAGAAGCAAATTGCCATCGCCTCTATCGCTCTTACTGCCTCATCATGTCCCTCCCATGGGACCACAACTGGCCGTCCGGCAAGAAAAACAGGCAGCATACTGCAATGAGAAGGCAAGCGCCGAGCCGCTGCCCCGCCTGGAACAACAACAGCAGGTGCGGTTTCATGCCAAACCACCCGAGTGGCAACGTGGTCGGATTGCAAGAGAAAACCTGTCCCCTCGGAGCTACGTCATCTCTACACCGAGTGGTACTGGGTTCCCCAGAAACAGGAAGGACATACGACCTGAGCATGAAACAGCTGAGCCATGCCCTGGCAACACGCAGCAGACGAGCGCGAACACTCCCACAAGGAGGAACCCCTCTCCCAGACGGACCAAGTCTCCCAGACTCAAGATAACAATCACAGGCCGCATCACAAGGTTCTGTGGTGGGGGAATCGGCTCAAAGTGTGCCAAGCCACACTCGCACACAACAGAAATACAACACAGAACGAGTTGCAAATACGACTTGCACGAGAAGTGGGCGATTGTCAAAACCCCCAACTCGACTGGTTATGTAATATTGTTGGGCAATGATTTTATAGTTTTAAAGTATGAAGAGCACTGTGTTATTTGTGGTACTTTATCCACATTAAATTGATTAACGGTTCAAGTTATGAGTTTTGATCCCAACGTTAAAGGGGGAGATGTGATGTAATTAAAGGGAAGGGGGAGATGTGATGTAATTAAAGTGAAGGGGGAGATGTGATGTATATCTAATATAAATGCCAGTGCCCCTTGAGGCCAAAAGCTGATGCTGGCAAATGCGCCTGTGCCTCGTGACTGAAGTCAGGTGACCTTCCAGAAGTTTCCGTTGGTTGTTCAGATTAAATCTTACTTATAAGATGGGGGACGTGTCTACATTGTGCAAGTCACAACAGGGCCTTACAGAGAACATTACAACTCCGTCAGGACTACACCACACTGTGCCAATCCATCAATGCTACCACACATTGTACCAATCCATCAGTACATCCCCAGTGGGTTACTCCATCGGTTCTACCCCACAATATATTAGTACACCAGTATTGTAGCAGCCATTTAGCTTAACTCAGTATGTTATAACTATAACCAGTTACCTTTCAATTGTATCTGCCTGTAATTATAAGGGTGGGATTTATACGTAGTCTGAGGCGTTTTTGCGACTGGGATTATCGCGCAGACTTGCCAATAGTTTTAGTTTAGTTTGAAGAAGCATGCGGGGAGGTCACAGCTTTCAACCATCCCCGAGTTTAACCACGAGTAAGATCAGAATGTATTTATACAAGAAGAAGTTTGGATGAATATCTTACTGTTTTTACTACTACAATAAATAAACTATTAATCAAGAGACTGTGTTTGGAAGATTTATATTTCGACGGCATTGAATGTCTCGTGGAGAGCTCGTGAATGCTTTTCGATTATCTCCTGAACCCCTGTCATCAATCATAGTGACTAAAGGAAAGAATCCTTGAAACGATATGAAAATCTGTCATTATAAGTACCAGCCCAGATTATGTCACTCCATCAGTAATACCCCACAGTGTGTCACTCTATCACTCCATCAGTGCTGCCATGCATTTGATCAGTTCATCAGTACTACTCCACGGTGTCTCTCCATCAGTACTGCCCCACAGTGTCTCTCCATCAGTACTGCCCCACAGTGTCTCTCCATCAGTACTTCCCCACAGTGTCCCTCCATCAGTACTGCCCCACAGTGTCTCTCCATCAGTACTTCCCCACAGTGTCCCTCCATCAGTACTGCCCCACAGTGTCTCTCCATCAGTACTTCCCCACAGTGTCCCTCCATCAGTACTGCCCCACGGTGTCTCTCCATCAGTACTGCCCCACAGTGTGCCACTCTATCAGAACGACCTCACAAGTTATCACTACACCAGTACTGCCCCACAGTGTATCTCTCCATCAGTACCACGGCGACGTCTCTCACCCCATCATGACTACCGTAATGTGTGTCACTCCACTAGTGCTACCATACATTTGATCACTTCATTAGTACTGCTGCACACTAGTGATACTACATGAGTACCGCCCCACAATGTGTCACTCCATCAGACATTCACCATAGCGTGTCACTCAATCTGTACTATCCTACAGTGTGTCCCTCCATAAATTCTCCCACTCAGTGTGTCACTCCACCAGTGCTGCCCTACAGTGTGTCATTCCATCTGTACTACCCCACAGTGTATTACTCCATCAGTACTACCCCACCCCATGTGTCATTCCAAAAATACTACCTCTGGGTGTCTCCCCATCAGTACTTTACCAAAGTGTGTCACTCCATCAGCACTACCGCACGGTTTTTGTGACTTCATCAGTGCTACCCCTCAGTGTGTGACTCCATCAGAACTAGCTCACGTTACCACTCCATCAGTGCTACCCCTCAGTGTGTGACTCCATCAGAACTAGCTCATGTTACCACTCCATCAGTGCTACCCCTCAGTGTGTGACTCCATCAGAACTAGCTCATGTTACCACTCCATCAGTGCTACCCTACAGTGTGTGACTCCATCAGAACTAGCTCATGTTACCACTCCATCAGTGCTACCCTACAGTGTGTCACTCCATCAGTACCACACCGAAGATTGTCATTCCATCATGAGTACACTACAGTGTATCACTCCATCAGTGCTGCCATGCATTTGATCACTTCATCAGTAACACTCCGAAGTGTGTCACTCCATCAGCACTTCCCCACAGTTTATCACTCCATCAGCACTACCCTACAGTGTGTCAGTCCCAGTACGACCTCATAGTGTATCACACCATCAGTACCACCCCGACGTTTGTCTCTCCATCAGGACTACTCCACAGTGTGTCACTCCATCATTGCTACCACAAATTGTCAGTCCATCAGTGAGGCTCCCCAGTGTGTCTCCCCATCTGTAGTTCCACACATTGTGTCAGTCCATCAGTAATAACCGGAAGTTTGTCACTCCATCAGAACTATCCTACAGTGTGCCATTCCATCAGCCCTGTCACACAGTGACAGTCCATCAGTACTATGCCATAATGTCACCCTGTCAGTTCTATCCCACAGTATGACACTACATCAGTACTTGCACACAGTGCATCACTCTATCAGTACTACCCTACAGTGTATCGCTCCATCTGTACTACTCCACAGTGTCACTCCAATGGTACTACCCCACAATGTGTTAGTACATCAGTGCTTGCCCACAGTGTGTCAATCCTTCCTTACCACCTCACAGTGTGTCCCTCCATCAGTATTAGCACAGTGTGTCACTCCATCACTAGTACCACAGTGTGTCCCTGCATCAGTACCACCACAGTGTGTCCCTCCATCAGTACCACCACAGTGTGTCCCTCCATCAGTACCACCACAGTGTGTCACTGCATCAGTACCACCACAGTGTGTCCCTCCATCAGTACCACCACAGTGTGTCACTCCATCAGTACCTCCACAGTGTGTCCCTCCATCAGTACCGCCACAGTGTGTCCCTCCATCAGTACCACCACAGTGTGTCACTCCATCAGTACCACCACAGTGTGTCCCTCCATCAGTACCACCACAGTGTGTCCCTCCATCAGTACCACCACAGTGTGTACCTCCATCAGTACCACCACAGTGTGTCCCTCCATTAGTACCACTACAGTGTGTCCCTCCATCAGTACCACCACAGTGTGTCCCTCCATCAGTACCACCACAGTGTGTCCCTCCATCAGTACCACCACAGTGTGTCCCTCCATCAGCACCACCACCACAGTGTGTCCCTCCATCAGTACCACCACAGTGTGTCCCTCCATCAGTACCACCACAGTGTGCCCCTCCATCAGTACCACCACAGTGTGTCCCTGCATCAGCACCACCACCACAGTGTGTCCCTCCATCAGTACCACCACAGTGTGTCCCTCCATCAGTACCACCCCACTGTGTGTCTGTCCCAGTACGACCCCATAGTGTGTCACATCATTATTACTAGGCCGACGTTTGTTACTCCCCCGACGATTGTTACTCCACCAGGACTACTCCATAGTGTGTTATTCCATAAAGACGACAACAAAGTGTGT
Organism: Malacoraja senta; assembly: GCA_038087875.1. Taxonomy (NCBI): domain Eukaryota; kingdom Metazoa; phylum Chordata; class Chondrichthyes; order Rajiformes; family Rajidae; genus Malacoraja; species Malacoraja senta. Next base: position 47,639 of record JAXLNO010004882.1, on the reverse strand, counting down.
CACTCCATCAGTTCTACCACAGTGTGTCACTCCATCAGTACCATCACAGCGTGACCTCCATCAGTACCACCACAGTAGAACCTTCCTTCAGTATCACCACAGTTCACCCCTCCATCAGTACCACTAGTGTGTCACTTCACCAGTATCACCATAGTGTGCCACTCCATCAGGTCCACCACAGTGTGTCACTCCATCAGTACCACCACAGCGTGATCCTCCATCAGTAACACCTCACAGAATGTCAGTCCATCTGCACTACCCACAGTGTGTCAGTACATTAGTACAACACATAATGTCGCATCATTAGTGCTACACAAAATTGTATCACTTTATCTGTACTACCCCACAGTGATCACTCTATCAGTACTGCTCCACAGCGTGTCCCTCTATCTGTACCACCACAGTGTCCTTCCATCAGTACCCAACAGTGTTTCACTCCATCAGTACCACACGCGTGCGCCCCTCCATCAGTACCACCACATATTGTGTCACTCGATCAGTACCACCACAGTATGTCCCTCCATCAGTACCACCACAGTGTGTCCCTCCATCAGTACCTCCGCAGTGTGTCCCTCCATCAGTACTACTACAGTGTGTCCCTCCATCAGTACCACCACAGTGTGTCCCTCCTTCAGTACCACCACAGTGTGTCCCTCCATCAGTACCACCACAGTGTGCCCCTCCATCAGTACCACCACAGTGTGTCACTCCATCAGTACCACCACAGTTTGTCACTGCGTCAATTCCTGCCCCATTTTTATCCCTCCATCAGTACTATCCCACTGTGTGTCACCCCATCAGTGGGCGGAGAGAGGGCAGCCCAGAGAGGGGGAATAGAGAGCGTAGGAGAGAGAGTAACAGTTCAGAGAGAGTGACAGCAGTGAGGATGGAGGGAAAGAGAAAGAGAGGAGGGAGGGGTGCTGCATCATTCGCTGTTTTATTTAGGTTTTGGACAATTCTGAGGAGGACAATGTTTCTGTTCTCTGAGTGTCGTGAGTCTTTGGGTCGTCCCTCCACAGAGGTGATGAAGGAAGGCAGAGAATGGTATTGTCCCATGGTATAGTCAGATCTATTCCAGGCAAGCAGGGAGCGAATGGTTCCCGGGGTCAGTCAGCTGGAGTGTGGGGTTGAGGTCACAGTCAGTGAAGCCGCGATCATATTGAGTGATGAAGCAGAGTGGAGGGATGGGGGGCATTTTAGTCCGAGGTGATGTGTTGAACTAATTCCTCAACCTGTGGACATAGGTCGCCCAGTCCAGTCCACCTTCAAACTGGGCACCAGAAGCCCTGAGAGGGTCCCTTGGAATTTGGCATTGCCTTGCTGAGTGAAACGGATTGAAGGAAATCAGACAAACAACATGAGGTGGAGAGTTGGATCTGATGGAGTTTGAAACAATATCCTCTTTGCTGGAACAATGCCGCCGCTCCCAATTTCCATCCCTCAGTATCTATCGCCACAATTCCCAGTCTTTGTAGTTTCTCAATCAATTCCCTGATTAAATCACAACCTTTCTCAGCAGGGATTTCACTCGGCTGATGTCATCTGTTTGTGAATCATTTCTAAATCTCTATTTTTAAACTCTGTTGAAACTTCACTGTCCCGGTGGAGACGGAAATGGTATAAAATCTCCAGGAATGTTCTGTCCCAGCATTTCATTCCGAGACATTACCGGTAGCTCACGGGGACACGTCGCTGGGCAGAGAAAATGTGGGAAAAGCTTAATGAATATTACGCCGTGCATAAAATCCTGTACGTGATCATTGCTGCCGTTGGAGTCCCTGGTAAGTGAGCAGAACAATTCAAGTTTTATAACTCCATCCGTGTGTTAACTGGTGTTGACCTGATTCTCATCATGTTACAATTTCCCAACTGATGATCGTTGTACAAGAATATGTGAAGAATATCAATCCTGTCAGTGAAATATTTGTGAATTAATGCTGCTGTGATTTGTCTTATTTTCAGACAGTTGAAACTAACCCTCTTTTTCTCTCACTGCTGCCGGCCGGGAGCCACTAGAATGTTGTTCTTGCCTTCAGTGGGACCTTGCCCAGTGCTCGGGACAGGCAGGCAGGCAGGCAGCTCTCCGGGACGGTGTGACTGGGAGAGAGGGGTTCACATTGTGAAGTTCACTGTGACTGAGTTATTGATCAGAGTGAACACCCGCTCCTGTGGACACTGTGTCTCACTGTGGAGTCTGTCTGTCACAGTCGGATTCCACCCACAGCCTTTTGGTCAATAATTGGATCCATCTCCTGGACCAGTGGCCGCGGATCTACCGGCGTGTTTGTGTGTGTGTGTGTGTGTTGTTACTTCACCTGCACCATCTTGAGCCTGCTGAGATTAGCCGCTGTATGTCTAAACTAACCCGACTAACTCCCCCCCCCCCTGTCTCTGTGCTTTGGTACATATATCCCTCACCGTCCATACATGGGGATAATAAAGTAAAGTAAAGTAAAGTAAGTTTATTTATATAGCGCCTTTCAATCAGATTACTGAAACCAAAGCGCTTTACAGACAATTAACCATATAAATAAAAAATAAAAAGGTAGAATAAAAAAGACACGACACACTATTTAGAGATTCAACATGAACATCCCCCCCACAGCAGAGTCGACACTCTCCACCGTGAGGGAAAGGCACCAAAGTGTCCAGTCCTCCTCCTAGTCCACCCGAGATCGGGGCCAGTCTGAGGGCTCCGCAGCCAGTCGCCGCAACGGCAGCCCGATGTTGTAGACTCACCCGCCGGGAAGCTGGAACACCGGCATCGGGTGGAAAGTCCTCAACGGCTTGGAAGTGTCTGGAGCGGCCGCTCCTTCCCCGGAGACTGCGACGCCCGCGGACCTCGGGCCGCGCCGGTTGGAGCTTCGACTCCGCGGTGTTTTTGATCCAGCGCCGCCCGCCCGTGGCGGGATGCCCTCAAACCGCAGACCGCAGACCACGGCTGCTCGATGTTGGTGGTCGGTGGTCACAGCACTCCGGAGCGGCGACCCGACAAGGCATCGCCCGCTCCCCGTTGGTGTCCCAGCGCTGTGCCGCCGAAGCTGTGGTCCCCGGCAGGAAACGCCGCTCCAGCCCGATGGAAGGCCGCATTCCAGGCATCGTCTGGATTTCGTGTGTGGGAAAGAACTGCAGATGCTGGTTTAAATCGAAGATAGACACAAAGTGCTGGAGTAACTCAGCGGGACGGGCAGCATCTCTGGAGAGAAGGAATGGGTGACGTTTCGGATCAAGACCCTTCTTCAGTCCCATTCCTTCTCTCCAGAGATGCTGCCTGTCCCGCTGAGTTACTCAGCTTTCTACGTCGACCTTCAGGACCAGAAGGGGTGGACTCTCATTTGCAGCAATTGGCCTCTGCTTCAGGACGTGTGAAGGGCACCTTGTGTGGGGAGGGAGAGAAAGAGGAATATCAGGGATATTGGATATGGCGGCCATTGTAGTGCGTTCATCCCCCAGCTTTACCTTTACCTTTAGAAAGGAGATGAGGAGGAATTTCTTTAGACAGAGGGTGGTGAATCTGTGGAATTCATTGCCGCAGACGGGGGCGGAAGCCAAGTCAATGCATAGTTTTAAGGCGGAGAGTGATAGATTCTTGATTAGTGCGGGTGTCGGGGGGTTACGGGGAGAAGTCAAGAGAATGGGGTTGAGAGGGAAAGATAGATCAGCCATGATTGAATGGCGGAGTAGACATGATGGGCCGAATGGCCTAATTCTGCTCCTACGAGCTGCACTCTTGTGTAAAGTGTTTAAGAAGGAACTGCGGATGCTGGAAAATCGAAGGTAGACAATGCTGGAGAAACTCAGCGGCTGAGGCAGCATCTATGGAGTGAAGGAAATAGGTAACTATTTCCAGTCTGAGGAAGGGTTTCGGCCCGAAACGTTACCTGTTTCCTTCATTCCATAGATGCTGCCTCACCCGCTGAGTTTCTCCAGCACTTTTGTCTACCCTTGTGTAAAGTATTTTCTGAATAATTTCCCTTATCTGTGCTGAATGCTAACCTGGTTCTGGAAGGGCCGAGTTTGGGGATAATACAATAGATGAAGTAGTTTGCATCAAGAAGCCATTGGGATAACCTCAGTGGAAGCTTGGGAGTGATGAGTGGTGAGTGTGAAATTCTCTGCATCAGAGGGCGGTGGAGGCAGGTTCTCTGGATGCTTTCAAACGTGAGTAGACAGGGCTCTTAAAAATAGCGGAGTCAGGGGATATGGGGAGAAGGCAGGAACGGGGTACTGATTGGGAATGATCAGCCATGATCACATTGAATGGCGGTGCTGGCTCGAAGGGCCAAATGTCCTCCTCCTGCACCTGTTGTCTACTGAACTCACTGTGGAATGAATCCATTAACGGAGCCACTCTGCTGCCGGATTCCATGTTGTCCCTGCCTTCCCTCTGGAAGCCTCCCTCCACGTCCCCATCAGATGCCGAGTTCCCAGAGCCCTGGTTAAACGCGGCCGGCCGCTCACGGTTAAGTCTGTGAAAGCGGCCCCATCACAGACTGTGAGCAGCAGCAGGGTTCACTATAGAAAGGACCATTACGCCTATTGTAGCGGGTGGGTGGCTGCTCGTTCCCTCCCCGCCCTTTACCCCGTCTGCCCGTCACCTTGTCCCTTGTCCCCAGAAGCAGGCAGGCAGGTCGGGCACAGTCGGAGCCGGCTCTGACATTGTTAAACTTGCAGCAGCCGAGCACCGACTCCAACACTCCTGATCTTGAGCTGAAAGTGGAGCCGGTGTTCAGCCCCGGAGACCGTGTTGAGTAAATGCCCAGTGTCCGTTCCCTTGTCTTTCCGCAGTGAATTTAGTGGCGATTGTGATCCTGTCCCGGGGAAAGTGCGGCCTCTCCACCTGCACCACTCGCTACCTGGTGGCCATGGCAGCGGCTGATCTACTGGTCCTCATCACCGAGGTCATTTTGTATTGGATCCGAGGTCATTACTTTTATTGGAGTTTCCTGACCATCACCCCTGTGTGTAGTGTTAACGAAGTACTGAGGCATGCAGCTTCAGACTGTTCTGTCTGGTTCACCGTCACTTTCACCTTTGATCGCTTTGTCGCTATTTGTTGCCAGAAGCTGAAAACTAAATATTGCACCGGGAAAACTGCGGCTGTGGTTCTGGCAACAGCCGGCGTTCTGTTCTGTGTGAAAAACATTCCCCGCTACTTCACACGGAAACCCAAATATATCATCGACAATGTCCCGTGGGGCTGTAGATCGAAGGACAGTTATTACACTGACCCCGGGTGGGTGGCATTTGACTGGATCGACTCGGTTTTAACTCCGTTCCTCCCTTTCGCTGTAATCCTGCTGCTCTACGCTCTGACAGTCCGCCACATTTTAGTGGCCAGTCGGGTCCGTAAGGGGCTGAGGGGTGAGAGCAAGGGGGAGAACCGCAGTGACCCGGAGATGGAGAGCAGGAGGAGGTCTATGGTTTTACTCTTCACCATCTCCGGCAGCTTCATCCTCCTGTGGCTGACGATGGTTGTAAACTTCGTCTATTATCAGATCACAGGAATTGGAAATGATAAGAATGATTCTCAATGGATCTTTGCCAACTTCGCGAGGTTGCTGAGGAATCTCAGCTGCTGCACCAACACATTTATTTACGCGGTGACCCAGTCCAAGTTCAGGGAGCAGGTGAAGTGCGCGGTGAAATATCCGCTCACCTCAGTGCTTCGGCTCATGAATAAATCCCCGCCTGAGCGCATCCATCCCAGAGGCGGGCGGGCGGCCGCAGTCTCTCCGCTCCGGGCTCCGGCTCCTGATATTCACCGCCGGAGTCATGAGGGAGGGAGGGAGGGAGGGAGGGAGGAGCTGGCCAATGTTGACTGGAAAGATGCACCAGCAGGCATGAGAGTGGAACAACAATGGCAGATATTTCTGGGAATAATGCAGAAGGTACAGGATCAGTTCATTTCAAAGAGGAAGAAAGATTCCAAGGGGAGAAAGGGGCGACCGTGACTGACAAGGGACGTCAGGCACAGTATAAACATTAAAGTGAAGAAGGACAACTGAGCAAAGATGAGCGGGAAGCAAGAGGATTGGGTCATGTTTAAAGATCAACAGAAGATAAACAAAAAGACAATACGGGGAGAAAAGATGAGGTACTGGGAGAGAGGGAGAGATGGGGAGAGAGGGAGAGAGAGGGGAGAAGAGAGGGGGAGAGAGAGTTGGAGGGAGTGGAGAGAGAAGGGGGAGAGAGTTGAGAGAGAGAGATGGAGAGAGAGATGTGGAGAGAGAGGGGGTGATTGGGGAGAGAGAGGGGGAGAGAGAGGTGGAAGAGACAGAGGGGGATACAGAAAGGGGGGAGAGAGAGGGGGAGTGAGAGAGGGGGGAGAGGGGGGAGAGGGAGAGAGGGAGAGGGAGAGAGGGGAGAGAGGGGAGAGAGAGAGTGGGAGAAAGAGATGAGAGAGAGGGGAGAGAGAGGAGATGAGAGAGAGAGAGAGAGAGAGAGAGAGAGAGAGAGAGAGAGAGAGAGAGAGAGAGATGGAGAGAGAGAGATGGGGAGAGAGAGGGGGAGTTGGGGGGAGAAAGGGGAGAGAGAGGCGGAGAGAGAGGGGGAGAGGGTGAGAGGGAGCCGGGTAGAGAGAGGGGGGAGAGAGGGGGAGAGGCAGAGGGGGATAGAGAAGGGGGAGAGACAGGGGGAGAAAGATAGGGGGAGAGAGGAGGGGAGAGAGCGGGAGAGAGAAAGAGACGGGGAGAGAAAGATGGGGAGAGAGATATGGGAGAGAGAAAAGGGAGGGAGAAGTAAGAGGGGAGAGAGGGAGAGGAGAGAGTGAGGGGGGGAGTGAGAGGGAGAGAGGGGGGAGAGAGCAGAGAGAGAGAGAAGGGTGGAGAGAGGGATGGGATAAAGAAAGGGGAGAGAGGGAGAGAGAGAGGCGGAGAGAGAGACACGGGGAGAGAGAGAGAGGCGGGAAGAGAGACGACGAGTGAGGGGAGAAAGAGGGGGAGAGGGGAAGCGAGAGAGAGGGGCGAGAGGGAGAAAGAGAGAGGTGGAGAGGGGAAGTGAGAGAAGGGCGGGAGAGAGAGAGCAGGACAGAGAGAGTGAGAGAAAGAGAGAGGGGTGGGGAGAGAGAGAGGGGAGAGAGGGACGAGAGAGGGGAGACAGCAGAGAGAGAGAAAGAGGGGGACAAAGAGAGGAGAGAGAGAGGGAAGAGAAGGGGGAAGAAAAGGGGATAGAGTGATGGGGGATTGAGGGGGTGAGAGTGGGATGGAAAAGGGGAGAGAGGGGACGTGAACGAGAGGGGAGAGTGAGTGGATAGAGCGAGGGGAGAGAAAGCGGAAGAGGGAGAGAGAGGAGAGAGAGAGGAGAGAGGGGAGAGGAGAGAGAGAGAGAAAGGGGAGAGAGAGAGTGGAGAGACAATAGAACAATATAGGTGGGGAGAGGGAGAGACTGAGAAGAGGGAGAGAGAGGAGAGGGAGAGAGAGGGGAGAGGGGGTAGAGAGAGAGGATGAGGGGGATAGAGTGAGGGGGAGAGAATGAGGCGGAGCGGTGAAGAGAGGGGGCGAGAGAGACGGAGAGAGAGAGACAGAGAGGGATAGGTGGAGAAATAGGGGGAGAGAGAGGGAGAGAGAGCGAGAGAGATAGCAAGAGATTGAGAGAGACGAGAGGGGGGGAGTTGGGGAAGGAGAGAAGGGGAGAGGGAGAGAGAGAGTGGGATAGTGAGGGAGAGATAAAGAGAGAGGGGAGGGAGAGAGGGGATAGAGAGAGGGGGAGAGAGAGAGGCTACAGGGGGAGAGAGGGTGGAGGGAATAGAGAAGAGAGAGGTGATGGGGAGAGCGATGGGAGAGAGATGGGAGAGAGAGATGGGAGAGAGAGAAAGGAGAGAGATGCAAATGGGAGAGAGGGGAGGGAGAGGGTGGAGACAAGATAGAAGGGGAGAGACGGAGAGAAACAGAGAGGGGGGAGAGAGGAGAGACAGAGGGGGCGAGTGGGAGAAGGGAGAGAGAGGGGGGGCAGAGAGGGTGTTGGGATTGAGAGGGGGAGGGGGAGAGAGAAGGAGAAAGAGAGGGGGGCAGGGAAATGGGAGGAAAGAGACTTAGGCTGGGAGAGGGAGAGGGTAGAGAGAGGGAGAGAGAAGGTAGAGAGAGAGGGAGAGGGAGTGAGGGCGAGAGTGAGGGGGAGAAAGGAAGAGGCGGGAGAGGGGAAAGAGAGGGTGTACGATAGAACCGGGGACAGAGAGAGGGGGGGAGAGATACAGAGAGAGGGAGAGGTGGAGAGGGGGAGAGGGGAGACAGAGAGAGAGAGAGAGAGAGAGAGAGAGAGAGAGAGAGAGAGAGAGAGAGAGAGAGAGGGGAGGGGGGAGAGGGATAGAGGGAATGCAGAGAGGGAGAGGAGAGGTTAGAGAGGGAGGGGAAAGAGGGGGATAGGGAGGTGGTGGGAGAGGGAGAGAGGGAGAGGGGGAGAGAGGGGTGGAGAGAGAGGGGTAGATAGAGATGGGAGAGAGAGGAGAAGACGGAGGGGGAGCGAGAGAGGGAGGGGGAGAGGGGAAGAGAGAGAGAGCGGAGAATGAAAGTGAGGGGGGGAGAGAGAGGGAGAGAGAGGTGAGGGAGCGGGAGAGAGGGGTAGAGAGAGGGGGCGAGGGAGGAGGAGCGACAGGGGGGGAGAGAGCGGGAGAGAGAGCGGACAATGAAAGTGAGGGGGAAATAGGGAGAGAGGGAGAGAGGGGAGGAGAGGGAGGGAGAGGGGTAGAGAGAGACGGGGAGAGTGAGGGGGAGAGAGAAAGGGGGAGAGAGAGAGGGAGAGAAAGATAGGGGAGAGGGAGGGGAAAGAGAGGGGTGAGTGAAAGTGAGGGGAGTGAGAGGGAGAGAGAGAGGGAGAAGTGGAGAGAGGGAGAGAAAGATAGGGGAGAGAGAGAGGGGGTGAGAGAGAGGGAGAGGGACAGAGAGAGAGGGGAGAGAAAGAGGGAGTAGAGGGGTGAGGGGGAGAGAGACGGAGGGGTGAGAGGAGAGAGAGTTAGAGGGTGAGAGGAGAGAGAGTTAGAGAGGCGAGAGAGAGAGGGGAGCGAGAGAGGGAGAGGGGAGAGACACGGGAGAAAAATATGGGAGAGAGAGAGTCGGAGAGAGACAGGAAAGAAGAGAGAGGGAGCGAGAGAGGGAGAGAGGGAGAAACGGAGAGAGAGATACTTGGAGAGAGGGAGACGGAGAGAGTGAGAGGGGGAGAAAGTGGGAAGAGATAGGGAGAGAGACGAGTAGAGAGAGACGGGGAGAGATAGGGGAGAGAGAGTGGGGGGAGAGAGGGGTAGATAGAGGGAGGGAGAGAGAGAGGGAGAGAGAGAGGGAGAGGTGGAGAGAGAGAGGGAGGGAAAGATAGGGGAGAGAGAGGATAAAGAGAGGGGAGAGATTCGGGGAGAGAGGGAGACGGAGAGATTGAGGGGAGAAAATGGGGTAGAGAGAGGTATGGAGAGGGGAAGGGAGAGGAGGGAGAGGGAGAGGATGGAGGAGAGAGAGAGGGGTGTAGAGGGGGAGAGAGACGGAGGGGTGATAGGAGAGAGAGAGGGTGGGGAGCAGGGGGGAGAGAGAGAGCGATCGAGAGGGGGTGAATGGGGGGAGAGAGGGGAGAGAGAGAGGAGAGAGAGAGAGAGAGAGGGAGAGGGGAGAGACACGGGGAGAAAGATATGGGGAGAAGAGAGTCGGAGAGACACAGGAAGAGAGAGAGACGAGGAGAGAGAGAAAGGCGGGGAAAAGGTGAGGGGGAGAGTGGGGAAAGAAGAGAGAGTGAGAAAGAGAGGGGGGAGTGAGAGGGGAAGAGAGACGAGAGGGACAGAGAGAGAGAGAGATAGAAAGAGAGAGGGACAGAGAGTGAGAGTAGGAATGGAGCGAGGTGGAGAATAAATGCGTGGCTGAAGGACTGGTGCAGAAGGCAGGGATTCAAATTTCTGGATCATTGGGACCTCTTTTGTGGAAGGTTCGACCTGTACAAAAAGGATGGGTTGCACTTGAACCTGAGGGGGACCGATATCCTGGCGGGGAGATCTGCAAAGGCTACTGGGGAGACTTTAAACTAGAATGGTTGGGTGGAGGGACTCAAATAGAGAATGCTATTAGACAGTGTGTGAGGCAGGAGGCAGAGAAGGAAAGCACTCAGTCCCAACATGTAGGGGGAAGAAGAAAACAACAATAAACAGAGAATAAGAGGTGGTGGGGTTCTTAAATGGGTGAGCAGAGAAACAGAGGGTGTAAAATGCGGGCGGAAGCAATAGGTAGCAAGGTGAAAAGTAAAAGTGGCAGGCAGACAAATGCAGGGCAAAAATCAAAAAGAGCCACTTTTCAACATAATTGTATAAGGGGTAAGAGCGTTGTAAAAACAAGCCTGAAGGCTTTGTGTCTCAATGCAAGGAGCATTCGTAATAAGGTGGATGAGTTGAACGCGCAGATAGCAATTAATGATTATGATATAGCTGGGATCACGGAGACATGGCTCCAGGGTGACCAAGGCTGGAAGCTGAACATCCAGGGATATTCAATATTCAGGAGGGATAGAGAGGAAGGAAAAGGAGGTGGGGTAGCGTTGCTGGTTAGAGAGGAGATTAACGCAGTGGAAAGGAAGGACATTAGCTAGGAGGATGTGGAATCGGTATGGGTAGAGCTGCGAAACACTAAGGGGCAGAAAACGCTGGTGGGTGTGTACAGGCACCTAGCAGTAGTAGTGCAGATGGGGATGGCATCAAACAGGAAATTAGAAATGCGTGCAACAAAGGCAAAACAGTTATAATGTGTGACTTCAATCTACATATAGATTGGGTGAATCAAATTGGCAGGGTGCTGAGGAAGAGGATTTCTTGTAATGTATGAGGGATAGTTATCTAAACCAACATGTAGAGGAACCAACGAGAGAGCAGGCTATTCTAGACTGGGTATTGAGTAATGAGGAGGGGTTAGTTAGCAGTCTTGTTGTGCGTGCCCCCTTGGGCAAGAGTGACCATAATATGGTTGAGTTCTTCATTAGGATGGAGAGTGACATTGTTAATTCAGAAACAACGGTTCTGAACTTAAATAAAGGTAACTTTGAGGGTATGAGACGTGAATTGGCCAAGATTGACTGGCAATTAGTTCTAAAAGGGTTGACGGTGGATATGCAATGGAAGGCATTTAAAGACTGCATGGATGAACTACAAAAAATGTTCATCCCAGTTTGGCAAAAGAATAAATCAGGGAAGGTAGTGCATCCGTGGATAACAAGGGAAATCAGGGATAGTATCAAAGCAAAAGATGATTCGTACAAATTAGCCAGAAAAAGCAGCATACCAGAGGACTGGGAGAAATTCAGAGACCAGCAGTGGAGGACAAAGGGCTTAATTAGGGAAGGGAAAATAGATTATGAAAGGAAACTGGCAGGGAACATAAAAACTGACTGCAAAAGTTTTTATAGATATGTGAAGAGAAAGAGATTAGTTACAACAAATGTAGGTCCCTTGCAGTCAGAAACAGGCGAATTGATCATGGGGAACAAGGATATGGCGACCAATTGAATAATACTTTGGTTCCGTCTTCACTAAGGAAGACATAAATAATCTGCCGGAAATAGCAGGGGGCCGCGGGTCAAAGGAGAAGGAGGAACTGGGTGAAATCCAGGTTAGTCGGGAAGTGGTGTTGGTAAATTGAATGGATTAAAGGCCGATAAATCACCAACCCCAGATAGGCTGCATCCAGAGTACTTTAGGAAGTAGCTCCAGAAATAGTGGATGCATTAGTGATAATTTTTCAAAACTCTTTAGATTCTGGAGTAGTTCCTGAGGATTGGAGGGTAGCAACGTAACCCCACTTTTTAAGCAGGGAGGGAGAGAGAAAACGGGGAATTACAGACCAGTTAGTCTAACATCGGTAGTGGGGAAACTGCTAGAGTCAGTTATTAAAGATGGGATAGCAACACATTTGGAAAGTGGTGAAATCATTGGACAAAGTCAGCATGGATTTACGAAAGGTAAATCGTGCTGACGAATCTTATAGAATTTTTCGAGGATGTAACTAGTAGAGTGGATAGGGAGAACCAGTGGATGTGTTGTATCTGGACTTTCAGAAGGCTTTCGACAAGGTACCACATAAGAGATTAGGATACAAACTTAAATCACACGGTATTGGGGGTTCAGTATTGATTGTGGATAGAGAACTGGCTGGCAAACAGGAAGCAAAGAGTAGGAGTAAACGGGTCCTTTTCACAATGGCAGGCAGTGACTATTGGGGTACCGCAAGGCTCAGTGCTGGGACCCCAGCTATTTACAATTTATATTAATGATCTGGACGAGGGAATTGAAAGCAACATCTCCAAGTTTGCGGATGACACTAAGCTGGGGGGCAGTGTTAGCTGTGAGGAATATGCTAGGAGACTGCAAGGTGACTTGGATAGACTGGGTGAGTGGGCAAATGTTTGGCAGATGCAGTATAATGTGGATAAATGTGAGGTTATCCACTTTGGTGGCAAAAACGGGAAGGCAGACTATTATCTAAATGGTGGCCGATTAGGAAATGGGAGATGCAGCGAGACCTGGGTGTCATGGTACACCAGTCATTGAAAGTAGGCATGCAGGTGCAGCAGGCAGTGAAGAAAGCGAATGGTATGTTGGCCTTCATAGCAAGAGGATTTGAGTATAGGAGCAGGAGGTTCTACTGCAGTTGTACAGTGTCTTGGTGAGACACACCTGGAGTATTGCGTACAGTTTTGGCCTCCAAATCTGAGGAAGGACGTTATAGCCCATAGAGTCAGTGCAAAGAAGGTTCATACCACACTGATTCCTGGGATGTCAGGACTTTCATATGAAGAAAGACTGTAATAGACTTGGCTTATACTCGCTAGAATTTAGAAGATTGAGAGGGGATCTTATAGAAACGTACAACATTCTTATGGGGTTGGACAGGCTAGATGCAGGAAGATTGTTCCCGATGTTGGGGAAGTCCAGGACAAGGGGTCACAGCTTAAGGATAAGGGGGAAATCCTTTAAGACTGAGATGAGGAAAAACTTTTTCACACAAAGAGTGGTGAATCTCTGGAACTCTATGCCACAGAGGGTAGTTGAGGCAAGTTCATTGGCTATATTTAAGAGGGAGTTAGATGTGGCCCTTGTGGCTAAAGGGATCAGGGGGTATGGAGAGAAGGCAGGTACGGGATACTGAGTTGGATGATCAGCCATGATCATATTTGAATGGCGTGCAGGCTCGAAGGGCCGAATGGCCTACTCCTGCACCTATTTTCTATGTATCTATGTATCTATATTTAAAAGAACAGATGGATGCCTTTTTTGAAATAAATGACACTCCAGACATATCGCCTACTGTATTATGGGAATCTTTTAAAGCATATATTAGAGGTATTATAATTTCATACCAAGCTTTTCAAAATAAAAAGAATAAGAATGAACAAAAAACAACTAGAGGAACTGATTAGACAAATGGATATAGATAATGCTAAAGATCCATCAATAGAAAACATAATAAAATAATAATTCTGAAATTTAAATTAAATAAACTATTATCAGCCAACTGATAACATTTTTCAAATTACAAAACAAGAGTACTTTGAATTTGGGATAAACCGCATAAACTTCTGGCCCGCCAGCTAAAAAAACGTGAAAAAGAACATACGATCCCAAAGATTAAATCAGATAGAGGGGAATTACTAACTACACCGAAGGATATTAATAAAAGATTTGCACAATTTTATGAGAATCTGTATACATCTAAAACGACAACTGATTCCTATAAAATTACTTAGTTTCTGGATAACTGTAATCTTCCAAAGTTAGAGGTGAAGGAACAAGAGGAATTGGGAGCACAAATTTCAATTAAGGAATTAGAAGATACAATAAAATCACTAAAGAATGGAAAAACTCCAGGTCCTGATGGATTTACTAATGAATTTTATAAAGATTTCTAATATAAAATTATACCTAGATTACAAAAAATGTACCAACATGCTTTTAAAAAACAAATACTACCTGATACATTAGCTGAATCAACGATTACATTAATATTTAAAAAAACAAAGATATAGAAGAACCGGGTTCATATAGAGCTATTGCACTGTTAAACACTGATCAAAAAATATTAGCAAAAACATTAGCTAGAAGATTAAGTAAATATATTAGCAAACTAATAAATCCAGATCAGACGGGGTTTATCCCGAAGAGATACTCAGCTAATAATATGAGACGTTTACTCAATATAATGCATTCACATAAATTTGAAGAACAAGAATTATCAATTATTTCGCTGGACGCTGAAAAAGCATTTGATCAAGTAGAATGGAATTATATGGATAAAGTATTAGAAAAATTCCAATTGGGAAATAATTTTATTTTATGGATTAAATTACTATATAATAAGCCTACAGCTAGAATATTAACTAATAATATATTATCTTCGAAATTTCAACTATCAAGGGAAAATAGACAAGGGTGCTCATTATCACCACAGTTGTTTGCTCTTATAATTGAACCGTTAGCAGAAAAAATTAGAATACATCCCGATATCCATGGGTATAATACTAAATACTCAAATAATAAAATATCTTTATACGCGGATGATATATTACTGTACATTACAAAACCTCAAATCACTATACCAAATATATTAAACTTAATTGAAGACTTTGGATCTTTTTTCTGGATGCAGAATAAACTGGAATAAAAGTGAAATTATGTCAATAAAACCGAAAGACTCAAGATATCTTTTAAAATTCCCTTTTAAAATAGCTACAGAAAAATTTAAATACCTGGGAATCGAAATTACCAGAACATATCAAGGTATGTTTAAAGCTAATTTTGAGCCTTTACTTAATAAATTAAATACATTAATTACATTTTGGAAAACGCTCCCGATGTCTTTAATAGGCCGAATAAATGCAATAAAAATGATCTTTCTTCCACAAATTTTATACCTATTTCAATCGATTCCTATATACTTACCAAAGAAGTTTAAAAAAAACTGGACTCAGACATTATTAATTTTATATGGGACTATAAATCACACAGAATACAAAGAACACACCTGAACAAACCCAAAGTACTAGGGGGCTTAGCACTCCCTAATTTCATGTATTATTATTGGTCAGTAAATATTAAAAATATGATTCAACTGATGGATAATTTTGCTCAGCAAGTGGATTGGATTGTAATGGAGAGAGAGGACTGCTCCTCTAGAAACATTGGAGCGATCCTCCTCTCACCAATGAAACTGAATAACATAAACTATAATAAGAACCCAATCATACATAGTACAATCAGAATTTGGAAACAAATAAAACACAATTTAAAATTAAGAAATTTTTCACTTTCATCTCCCATAGTTAATAACCCTTCGTTTAATCCCTCTACTACAGATAAAGCCTTCATACAATGGGATAGACTAGGAATTAAAACGTTCGGTGACCTGTATGAAACTGGAAAATTACTATCATTTCAGCAATTACAAATAAAATATAAACTTGGAAATAATCAATATTTTAAATATTTTCAAATATGTGACTATTTGAAAAAATATATAAAAGATCATTCTAATAGCCCAGTAGATGTTTTGGATGATGCAATGCAGATAAAAGCTGATTCAGCAAATTCAATATCATATTTGTATAATATTATCTTAAATGTAGAAATACCATCTACGGAAGGTATTAGAAGAGAATGGGAACAAGATTTAGCTATTAAAATCTCAAAGAAAAAGTGGAATGAATACTTATTAAAAGTGCATAAATGTTCGATAAATGTAAGACTTTAATACAATTCAAAATTTTACGTAGATTATACTATTTAAAAACTAAAATCCATAAAATATTCCCAAATATATCATCACACTGTGATAAATGTCAATCTCAAGAAGCTACTATAGCGCATTCATTTGTCTTTTGCACAAAAATTCAAAAATTTTGGATTGACATTTTTGAAATCTTTACAAAATTATTTAAAATAAATCTGATACCCAAAGCAGAATGGATTATCTTCGGAATAACGGAAGATAGTCCAGAACTAAATGTGTTTCAAAAGAAACTAATAGGCTATGGGTTAATAACTGGAAACAAGTTAATCCTAAAATTTTGGAAAAATGCTGCAATACCAACTATAAATATGCGGATTTCAAATATGTTTGAAACATTACACCTAGAAGAGATAAGACGACTCCTGGCAGGTAAACCAGATCACTTCCATCTGACGTGGTCGGCATTTATAGAATTATTACAAATATAGGGTGCAAAGGTACTTTAAAAAAACTGAGGTCGGGTAGGGGGGGGATGAAAATTGAAGATTTGGTATGTCCCATTTGCGGGATGCTGATAAAAAAGGTATTTGTTCTTCTCTTTTTCCTTTCTCTTTTTCTTCTTCTTTTCTAGGGTCTACTTCTTAACTCTTTTTCTTATAGGGTCTTTGTTCTTTCTTGTTGTCACGTTTTTTTTTTTTAGTTTTTTTTTTAACACTTTCACCTTTTCCTTCACTTTCCTCTTTCTCTTAATCTTATCCTCTCCCTTTATCAATGTAAACAAACAAACGGAGTACATTAATTGTAATAAAATATATGTGACGAGTACTAATGGATGTGGTTGTAACGTAATGTGCTTCTAATAAATAAAATTTAAAAAAAAAGACATAGTGTAGATGGAGCATGTTGTTTGGAGTGGGCAAGTTGGGTCGTAGGGCCTGTTTCCATGCTGTATGACTCCATGCCCATTGACCATTAAGCATCTGCTTATCAACCACACCCACTTCACCTGTATCCACCCACCACTCACCAAGGTTTGTCCTGACTCTCTCTCCACCTTTCTCATCCCCCCCCAACACAATCAGTTTGAAGAAGGGTCCCAACCAAAACACCACATATCCATGTTCTCCAGAGATGCTGCCTGACGCGCTGAGATACTCCAGCACTGTGTATTTATTTTGAACCAGCATCTGTAGTTCTTGTATCTCCTGGTTACTGTAAAAGTTTTAAGGAACATCGCTCGATATGTTTGCATCAGACAGAATCCCAGTGCACATGTTCATAATACATTGTTCATAAATTTAATTCCAATAAAGATAGATATCTCTATTGAGGGTGTAGTTTACCATTACTACACATTGACCCCGGTTCCATCCACTCTTCGGGTGCTGTCTATGTGGAGTTTGTATGTTCTTCCCGTGTTGTGTGGGTTTTCTCCGGGTGCTCCAGTTTCTCCACCAGACAGAGGGTGGAGGGTAGATGGAACAAGCTGCCACAGGAGGTAGTTAAGGCAAGTACCATATCAACAGTTGAAGTACATTTGGACAAGGATACGAACAGGAGAGTGTGAGAGGGACATGGGCCAAACACGGGCAGGTGGGACTAGTGTAGATGGGGCATCTTGGTCAGAATGGGCAAGTTGGGCCGAAGGGTCTATTTCCGTGCTGTGTGACTATGCAAGGTTCCCTACAAGTGGCGAGTCAGGTGGACAGGGTGGTGAAGAAGACACTTGCCTTCATGGGCAAGCGGACTGAGCGCAAAGGTTGGGGCATCGTCATACATCTGTACAACTCGTTGGTAAGACCACACTTGGAGTACTGTACACAACTCTGGTCACCAAGGCACAGAAAGGATGCCATTGTATTGGAAATGCTACAAACCAGATTCGCCAGGAATGTTACCTGGGCTGGCAGACTTGATATGGGGGGAGGTTGGATAATCTGGGGCCTTTTCCTTTGGAGAGTGGGAGGATGAGGTGTGACCTTATTGAGGTGTACAAGTTCACGAGGAGCATGATTTAAACTACCATTCACAAGTAAGGTATGTGCCGTAATAAGCACCGGGCAGTGGCTCTGACATCCACCATCATGAAGTGCTTTGAGAGACTGGTGTTGGCGCATATTAACTCCAGTATCCCAGCCAGCCTTGATCCATTACAGTTTGCTCATCAACGCAGCCGGTCTCCATCAGCGACCATCTCCCGGCCCTAAACCCATCTCTGGAATACATAGACAACAAGGTGGCATAGAAACATAGGAAATAGGTGCAGGAGTAGGCCATACGGCACTTCCAGCCTGCACCGCCATGCAAAATGATCATGGCTGATCATCCACAATCAGTACCTCATTCCTAATTTCTCCCCATATGCCTTGATTCCGTTAGCCCTAAGAGCAAAACCTAACTCTCTTGAAAACATCCAGGAACTTGGCCTCCACTGACGTCTGTGGCAGTGAATTCCACAGATTCACAACACTGTGTGAAAACATTTTTCCTCACCTTAGTCCTAAATATCCTATCCCTTATTTTTATTCCTAACCCTTATTCTTAGCCCTTACTCTTAAACTGTACCCCTGGTTCCGGACACACCCAACATCGGGAACATTTTCCCTGTATCTAGCCTGTGCAACCCCTTAATGTTATATGTTTCTGTAAGATCCCCTCTCATCCGTCTAAATTCCAGTGAATATCCAATCCAATCCAATCCAACTTTATTTGTTAAGCACTTTAAAAGAACCAATGTTGACCAAAGTGCTGTACAGAAGGCTAAACAAGACATCATAAACAGACAACATAACAGAACATAACATAACAGCTCACATGAGATGCAAAAATTACATATGAAATACAACAGTAAATTAAAAGACATAAAACATGAGTAAAAATAATTGCCACGCAATAAAAGCAATCAAAAAAGAAATTAAATCAAGTAAATAAAGTCAATAAAGTCGACATCTTACTGGGTATCAAAGGCCACGGAGAAGAGATGGGTTTTAAGAAGTGATTTAAAAACAGACAGAGAAGAGGCCTGTTTAATGTGGAGAGGCAGATCGTCCTATAATTTGGGTGCCGACACAGCAAAGGCACGGTCCCCGCTGAGCTTCAGCTTAGTTTTATGCCCACTCAGGAGCAGCTGCTTTTCTGACCTGAGAGAGCGGGCGGGTGTATACGGGTGTAGAAGCTCAGATAGGTAGGGCGGGGCAAGACCATTCAGGGATTTAAAAACAAATAAAATAATTTTAAAATGGATTTAAAACTGAATAGGCAACCAGTGGAGTGAGGCTAAAATGTGCGAAATGTGCTCATGTTTACGTGTGCCAGTTAAAAGACGTACAGCTGCATTCTGTACCATCTGGAGACGGGCGATGGAGGACCCACTAACCCCCACATACAGTGCATTGCAGTAATCCAGCCGAGTGGTAACAAAGGCGTGGATTACCGTCTCAAAGTGCTGCCTTGACAAAATTGGCTTTATTTTGGCCAGTTGCTTTAAATGGAAAAAGCTTGATTTAACAACACCCTTGATTTGAGTGTCAAATTTAAGCTCAGGGTCCACTTTAACCCCTAGATTTGTGATGCTTGGTTTGATATACTGGGCCAGGGAGCCCAGATCTACAGGGGGGGGGCCCCAGTGGTGCCACCAAAAATCATTACTTCCGTCTTTTTATCATTAAATTTTAAAAAGTTCAGAGCAATCCAGGGTTTATGTCGTTGAGACACTCGTAACAGTCCGACAGAGTGTTCATCCTTCTTTTTAAGAGGCACATAAACCTGACTGTCGTCTGCATAAAAGTGGAATGAAATTCCGTGCTTCCTAAGTATGGAACCAAGTGGGAGCAAATAGAGAGAAAAGAGGAGAGGGCCAAGAACTGAGCCCTGTGGGACCCCACACGAGAGAGGGGCAGAGGAGGTTCGTACCCATCGACCCGTCGACCCATTCTTTCATCATTTGTCAGTCCCGCCATCCAGGGAATTAACCTGGTGACCCTACCCTGCACTCCCTCAATGGCAAGAATTGGTACATTAGGAATTGTCCCACGTTAGACTCCTATCTATCCGCTATAGCTCCACCTTCAACACCATAATCCCATCCAAAATGATCTCCAAGCTGCTGGAACTAGGAATCAGCTCCACCCTCTACCACTGGATCTGCAACTTTCAGTCCCTTCCAATCGGTGAAGATAGGTGACAGCATCTCATCCACAATAATCATCAACACTGGTGCCCCGCAAGGATGCGTTCTCAGTCCTCTAATACACTCCCTATACACATGACACCAAGGCCAAATGTGGATCTAATTCGATCTACAAGTCTGCAAACGACAACACTGTGGTGGGATGGGTCACGACCAATAACGGGATGGAGTACAGGAAGGATATGTCATAAGGTCATCAGTGATAGCAGTAGAATTAGGCCATTCGGCCCATCAAGTCAACTCTGCCATTCAATCATGTCCGATCTATCTCTCCCTCCTTGCCCCATTCTCCTGCCTTCTCCCCATAACGTCTGGCACCTGTACTAATCAAGAATCTGTCTATCTCTGCCTTAGTAATATCCACTAACATGGCCTCTAGTGTGGAAAAGAACTCCACTATTTCACAACCCTCTGACTAAAGATATTTCTCATTTATTTCCTAAAAATTCACTACCATTCACTGTGTAGATCCTCCCCATGTTAGACTTCCCAAAATGCAATACCTCACAATTCTCTGCATTAAATTCCATCCACCATTCCCCAGCACACTTGGCCAATCGATCCAGATCCTACTGCAATTAATCACAACCACCTTCACTATCTGCAAAACCACCCACTTTTGTATCATCTGCAAACTTGCTAAACTTGCTCTGTAAGTTCTCATCCAAATCATTGATGTAGATGACAAACTAACGGGCCCAGCACTGAACACTCAGGCACACCACTAGTCACAGGCCTCCAGTCTGAGAAGCAACCTTCCTTCCACCATCACCCTCTGCTTCCTTCCCTGAAGCCAAATTTCAATCCATTCAGCTATCTCTCCTTGTAACTATATAAAGGTACGAACTAAAAAGTACTATGGCAAACTTTAAGGAACATTTAGACAGGTGCATGGACAGACAGACCGACAGGCCATTTATAGGAATATGGGGATGGGACATTTTGGCTGGTGTGGGCAGGCAGGCAGGCAGGCTGGGCTGAAGATGCTGTGAGACCCTATGTCTCTATGACTCTATAACTGGAGGGTGTGTGTCTGTACATATAGTGCAGTAAGATATTCCTCACTTGGCCATGGATCTCTGTGCTGGGATCGTAGAACAGATTCATTTTAAGACAAACCCGGTTCATCACACTTTTTAACATTATTATTACAGCAGTTTGTCCAATGGTCACACATGGATAGGTAACCTGCAAACATGTCCAATCTTCAAGGCAAATGTTGTCAGTGTTGCCACTGGTGAAAATATATCTGGGTAGTGTGCGACGGAACTGGCAACTGGGTGTTATTTCAAATGTTTGACTAGAAAGGGTTAACTGAAGTTCAGTATCCATAATTAATCTCATCTGTAATGAGCACTAACTCCATCTTGCTGCTCTATCCACGCTGGTGAACACGGCACATGAAGATGCATTAACTTGTTGTTTTCATCTTACTTAACAGTGGTTAGAAATACTAATTGCCTCTCTCCGGAATACAATGGAAAGAAAAACACATAATGTGGAAAATTAAAGTTCAGAACTGAGAATGGGGCAGTTACGTAACGGTGCTGTATCCTTCGTCCAGTGTGAATATTAGTTCCAGCCGGTGAACACTAGCTGTGGGTCTGTTCAATCTGCAGTATATTTTGTCGTGAACTACTTCAGACCAGTCGACAGGTAGATGTGAATTCAAACCCACAGATCAGACAGCAAGGTTGGTCTGAATGTAAATGACCAACACATCCGTCTGGGCTGTCCACAGGGGTTTAGAAACATAGACATATAGATAATAGGTGCAGGAGTAGGCCATTCGGCCCTTCATGCCATTCTATATGGCCATGGCTGATCATCCTCAATCAATACCCCGTTCCTGCTTTCTCAAAATATCTTTTGATTCCGTTAGCCCAAAGAGCTATATCTAACATAGATTTAAAACAATTCTGGAGAAACTCAGCGGGTGAGGCAGCATCTATGGAGAGAAGGAATATGCGACGTTTCAGGGCGAGACCCTTCTTCAGACTCTAACTCCTACTTGAAAACATTCAATGAATTTGCCTTCACTACCTTCTGTGGCAGATAATTCCACAGATTCACAACTCTCTGGATGAAAAATACTTTCCTCACCTCAGTCTGAAATGGCCGAACCCTTATTGTTGAACTGCGACCCCCTGTTTCTGGACTCCCCCAACATCGGGAACAGTTCTTGCCTGTCCAATCCCTTAAGAATTGAATGTTTCTATATGATGCCCTGTCATACTTCAAAGTGAATTTAGAGAGACCTCTTACACACTCAGTCTGTATTTCTGTGCCTATTTATCAATTAATTCAAGAGAGCATTCCTCCGTTCCTGCTGTGTATACCTCGTACACGTGGAAACTGAAAGACACTTCAATAATCAGTGACATATTAAAATGACCAACGTATATGGCAGACAGTTATATCATTTTGTTGTTTAATTTGCAGCTTTGAGAAAATTGGGCAGCTAATGCTGTTGAATTCCTTGGATTTCTAGACTAGAGTTTAGTTTGAGGACAGTGAAGCACCTGTTGGACACTTGGGAGGGAGATGAACGATGAGCCTCCGTTGTTAGTGACAGCACCACCCAATACAGTATCGCCACTGTTGTGTAGTCAGTGATGTGTCTGCAATGTGGCTCCAACTGGGGAGGTCGATGACAGACAGAGCACACTAGAGTTTACAGAACCGCTGATTCCAGTGGTGTGTGAAATGGGCACGGAAACAGCATGGAAACATGCCCTTCGCCCGACGTCCATGCAGACCAAAATGCCTATCTAGGGTGATCTCATGCACTTGTATTTGACCCATTTCCTTACATTCCTATCCGAGACAAACGGTCGTCAAAATGCTGTTTATTTGCGGTGATGGTATCTGCCCCACCTCCTCATGTAAAGATTGCTCCACCTTTGGTATGGAATACCTGCCCGTCAGAATTCCCTTCAATCTTTCCCCTTTCTATTATACCTGGTCTCTGTGTTTAGATTCTCCCAGCCTGAGAAATACCCGTGACCATCCACTCAATCCTGCTATAGTTGACATAATTTTACAAGCCTCAGTAAGGTCGCCCCGCTGTAGTCTTGCTCCAAAGAGACACGATTTTTTCCAATCCCACCCTATCGATTCTGTCTTCTATCAAGATTATGTTTCTGTTTAATCTTTATCTAGTTATGTATCTTGATGCTTTATTTGTATCATTGTACAACAACTCAAATGTCACTGTACCTCAGTACACGTGACAATAAAGGACCATTGGATTAACGCTGTCCATTCCTGAAAACATCCTGGTGAATCTGGTCTGCACTGCCTCTGGCAATAGGACATCATTTCAATGATATGGTGACCAGAACTACACAAAAGGGGCTGGCAGATATTTGAAGTACAACTGAGGAGAGCGAGTGCTACACTTGGAGGAGCAGTGAAGTCTAGATTGGTCATTATTTGGATGTTCAGCTGTGGTGCAAGTGTGTTGATAATCAGACACAGATGGGAAGTGACACCATCAGTGAGTCCAGAGGTGTCAGTACCGATGAGCTGCAACCAAAACAGAAAGGTGAGACTTCCGGTGGCGCTATGGAGGCTTGAGTCCAGCGCCAACTAGCTCCGTGCCGAAGAAACTAAAAACGGGAGAAAATCGGGTCTTACCTGCAGCGATCGCGATCTGAACGGCTGCCTGCGTGACGTCATCAGGCGCGCTACTTTACGGTATGTCGTTACAACGTACCCCCACCCGTGTGACACAAAAAAAAGCCGTTAAAGGGAAACTGCAGATGGAAGAGGAAGGCCCTACAGAGGCCTCGGCCTCAGTTACAACGACGGCCCAGGAAGACCCTCCGAAGAAAATAAAACAGAAAAACTCTGAAATGGAGGATCTTAAAACTTTTCTCGTTGCCGAATTGAAAACCTTTGGAGAGAATTTTGGAGAGAATTTTAAAGAGGAACTTTACTCTTTTAAGGTAGCTTTTAAAGCAGAAATGCTTTCTACCGTTCAACAAATACTGGAAATCTGGAAAAGGACGAGGGAGGAAGAGGTCAAGGTTCAGATGGAAGCGCTGGAACCCAGGCTCGTTTCGGTGGAAACGAATGTTAAAACGGAGGTGGACCCCATTCATCACGAACTCGATCAACATAGAACAGCGATAACCGAACTTGAGAAATGGGCGGCGACAAGTGCGGAAACTGTAAGTCGACTCCTTACTGAAAACCAACGCCTCTCCGATATGGTGATCAAATTAAGTGATAAATGTACCGATTTGGAGGGACGTCAAAGACGTAAGAACCTAAGAATTGTAGGGGTGAAAGAAGGAAGTGAGAGGGAAATGGGCCCTCGGGATTTTGTGGCAGACCTATTACAAAAAGCCTTAAAATTGGATCACAAACCTTCACTCGGTCGAGCTCATAGAGCGCAGCGGCGTCGTACACAAGATGATGCCCATCCAAGACAAATTATCGTAAAGGTGCAACTGGATCATGAATTTGACGATATAATGAAGAAAATTGTTCGAGGCGGACAGCTCCTTTTTGAAGGTGTGAGATTCAGTATTTACCGAGATTATCCGGCAGAAGTCTTCAAGAAAAGAGCGCTGTTCACTGAGACAAAAAGAATACTGAAGAATGTACCTGGTTTGAGATACGGCCTGCTTTACCCCGCAAGACTAAGAGTCACCTACAAGTCCAAGGAGCAATTTTTTACAGACCACGAAAAAGCACTGGAATATGCCAAAGAAATCGGTAACATGACCGTAGACTGAAGAATTTACATTACTCCTTAGGAGTCAAGGACTAACAGGACCCGCCAGATCTAAAAGGACCTTTAAAGTTCTTTTAAGAGCTTTAAGGACATTCGAAAACCGAAATGGACGGAGGACATTGGAGAAAACCGTGATCTTTGTATTTTTTTTTAAACTTTTTTTTTTACTAATGATTATTATTATCTGTATATTCATATCTAACTATATATGTAACAACTAATACTTATTAAATATCCATATTACCACTAAAATTATTAACATTAACATTTCTCATAAAAAATTAATACTGTATATGATTGATAACAATGATTAATAATTAATAGTCTTCGATTAACGTAGAAATGAATTACATACTTATATTATATAGGAGAATATGCAAGAGGTAAATTAGCCTACGTCATAATAAATTTTGATGGTTTTTCTCTTTATTTTTCAATTTAAAATTATATTTATAGATTTAGCGAAGAAATTAATATGATATGTAGAGAATAATAACGTTGTGAATTTTTGCTGTTCTTGAACTTTTCTGCAGGGATACGTGCTTATGTATGTATGCATATGGGTATATATATATATATATATATATATATATATATATATATATATATATATATATATATATATATATGTATATTGTGTGTGTGTATGTATGGGTATGTATATAAGTTTGTTACTCCCAAAGAAGTTATTTGAATGTTAGAAATAATCTTTTTTTTTCTTCGGGCACGGAGCTGGGAATTTTTTTTCTTACAAAGGCTACGGAAGTCTTTAGAATTCTAGCCACGTTAGTGTGGCTATCACTAACTACACTAATTGTAGATGTAGTTCTTTTTCTTTCACCCTATACTAATCAATTCTATCACTTTTTTCACTTTAAATATTTTTATAACTTAATGTTTGAATGGAAAAACAAGACTAATACAAGGAGATGTGTTCGGAAGAACGATGTATATGATTTTAAATTCATCTATTTGAAGTTCGGGAGCAGGGTCAGGTTTTATGTGTTGTACCTTCTGCTCGGTTATAGACCACCTTAGAAACAATATGCAAGATGTTAATATGACAAGAGGGGGTCAGGGAATAACATTTTGTAGTTGGAATGTCAAGGGAATCAATGAACCAATTAAGAGAGGTAAAGTTTTGGCACATCTAAATTTAATCAAAACAGATATAATATTTCTCGAAGAAACACACCTTAAAAAGGAATCTCAACATAGACTTAAAGCTAAGTGGATCGCTGAATCATATCATTCCTCTTTTTCCCATGTCCAGAGGAGTTGCAATATTAATTCGTAAAGGAATACCTTTTACGAACTCTTCAACAATAGTGGATATTGATGGTAGATATATTATATTAGTTGGAGAGTTAAATGGAGAAAAAGTGATTCTTCTTAATGTATATGGGCCTAACTTTGATAACCCCATGTTTTTTAATAAAACATTTAATAAAATTCCTGAATTTACACAATATAAATTAATAATTGGAGGAGACTTCAATTGTACATTAGATTCATACTTAGATAGATCATCAAGGCAAAAAAAAGTAAAATCTCAATCAAGTGTATTTCTAAATTCATTTATTAATACCACTAATATTAAGGATGTCTGGAGAATAGAAAACCCAACTGGACGGGAATATTCATTTTACTCACCAGTACATAAAACATACTCAAGAATAGATTATTTTTCAGTTGACTCTACGTTTATCCCATTTATTTATAATTCAAAATACCATAACATTATAATCTCAGATCACGCACCTGTAACATTCATGATTAAATTAAATGGAATGTCTGAGAAACAAGCATATTGGAGATTTAACCCACAAATTTTGAACGAAAGATCATGCCAGGAATATATTATTAAACAGATTAAAATATTTTTTGAGGTAAATGACAACCCTGACACACCTACTTCTCTTATGTGGGAAACGTTTAAAGCGTTTGTTCGAGGTACATTAATTTCTGCTCAAGCATTTTATAATAAAGAGAACAGGATTAAGCAACAAACATTGGAAAGTGAAATCAAGCAACTAGATATAGAAAATGCGAGAATGCCATCTACTTTAAAACATAATAAAATTGCTGTATTGAACTATAAATTAAATAAAATGTATTCAGAACAAGTAATAAAACTTTATCAAAAAACCAAACAATTACATTTTGAATTTGGAGACAAACCACAAAAACTATTAGCACGTCAGTTACGAAAAATGGAAGGGGAAAAAATAATTCATAAAATTAGAACAGAGACAGGAGAATTATTAAAAATGCCCAAGGTCACTTCCGGTGGGGGCGGCATGTTGGAGTAGTCGCACTTTTCCAGCTCCCGACCTTTTCACCTCCAACTTTTATTACAGCTCAGTCTAAGTTTTTTAACCACCCACAAACATTTAAACATCATTGTGAGTACCTCTCTATGCTGTAAAGATGTCAAACAAAGGAAAGAAAGCGGAGCAAAAGACAGAAGACCCGGCGACCAGCACCAGCACCAGTATGGCCACGCTAGCAGCCATGTTAACAGAACATAAGGTATTGTTACTGGCAGAATTCAACACTGCGTTTACCAAATTGGAAAAGAAGCTGGACAATATCCAGACCACTATGCTGGACCACCAACACCGTCTCTCGTCATTAGAATCTTTCGCCGCTACCACTAGTCAAGATATACGAGCTTTAACGTCAATGTTAACTACGGTGACCGAAGAGAACGCCAAGCTAAAGGCTAAGCTTATCAGCCTGGAAGGTAGGAGTCGCCGAAATAACATAAGGATAGTGGGTCTTCCAGAGAATATCGAGGGCTCCCAAACAACAGCGTTTTTCTCTCAATTTCTGCTTGAGACTCTTGGTGAGCACATATTGGAATCAGCCCCGGAGCTAGACCGAGCCCACCGTACGCTAACAGCCAAGCCAAGCCCTGGTGAGAAACCCAGAGCAGTTGTGATCTGCTTTCATAGATACCAGACCCGTGAGTTGGTGGTACGTGAGGCTCGGAGGCAGAGGGGTAAGCTGAAATACAAATATACCCCGTTCCACATTTTCGAAGACTACTGTCCCGAGATAGTTGAACAACGCTTCGCGTACCGAAACGTTATGAAGGAGCTGTATAACCTGGGTTTCAAACCCTCCCTTCATTATCCAGCCAAGCTGTTCATTACGTCCGGGGAGGGAAAGAGGCGACGACTAATATCTCCCGAGGACGCTCGGGATTTCATCTCATCTTACCGTCGACGCAGACCGGGACCCACAGATGACTGACTTCGTTGAGTACGTCTATATTCGAGTGGCACAGGGGCACGGTTAACCTATGGTTACATGGACTAACTTTAGCTTGACTGTTCCTAATATCTAGCTATGGTTAGCGTTCAGCATTGCTGATTATGTTAGACCCCGGTTTCGAAATGTATGAGGCTGGTAAGAAATCATCAGGATTTGCGAATATTTTATATCAACTTTTTCTTATATTGTCTAGGTGTGATCATGCTTGAGGGGTCCCTCACCAGCATATGCTATAAAGCTGGGCTTAAGGGACCCACTTTGTGGTTTGTGATTTGGTCTCTGCCTTTCTGTTCTTAGCAGCTGGCCGCTAACGCTGTCAGCACCTGGCTAGTTTGTTTATACTAATCTTCATAACGAACTGTCTGGGGCTGATAAGAGCTCATTACAGCCAGGACTGTGTTATACAAATCTTATCTTATACCTTTTTTGTTTAACAAAACATAATTGATGCCTTTGGCGTTGCGCCCTAATCCAACAGCCCAGTTTGTAATTTGCTAACCACCAATGCTAACCCTCTCTTTATACTTTGTCGATTTTAAGACATACTATGCAACACCAAAGGAAGTTATTCTGGCTCCACTTACACGCTAGCCGGTTTACTTAGTATCACCATTTTGTTAATAGGCTTTGTCTTATTGTGACTATCATCATTGCTATTAGTACTATTAGTGTTAGCAATGGTACTGGCAGTACAACCATTATGATTATTATTTTAACTTTGCATTTATCAATGTATGTTTATCTTACTTCATTCCTATTCTCTGTTTTTCAAATTATTATCATCATCGTTATTATTACTATTACTATACTTATTTTATTTCATGTTACATTATCGACACTGAGTGACTCCGTCGCTTTGGGAAGCTGTGATATAGGGAGTTAAGATCGGATATCTCCATGCGGAAGCGAGGACAACGCACCTTGGTGCAATGGGCACTTAAAGTTCAGTTGAGACATGGGGGATCTCAGGTCTGGAGACTCAGGTTTGAAAGATGGTTAAATGATATGTGTTCCACTTGTTTGTCGTGTGTGTATGTTTTTGTTCTTGTTTTTTTGTTTTTTTGTTTTTGTTTTATTTTACTTCACATATATATATATATGTGTATATGTATATGTACATATATATATATATATCTCACCCCCCTCCCCCTCCATATCCCCACTCTTGGCAGCTGGTTTCGATGCGCTCTTCCGTCTCGTTTTGCAGAACTACAGCGCATTATTCATATAGCTAAAAATGGCCAACACAAACGATACTCTTAGATTTGTCTCGTGGAACGTGAGAGGGATGGGAAGTCCTACCAAAACTGATAGGATCTTGGCCCATTTGCAACAGCTCAAAGGCGATATATGCTTTATCCAAGAGACCCACCTTCGCAACAGAGAGGTAACACGGCTTAAGAGAGGCTGGATTAGTCAACTATTTCACTCGAAATTTAATAATAGGGCTAGGGGCACCGCTATCCTGATTCGTAAGAACATTAAGTTCGAACCACAGAAAACTGTGGAAGACCCTGCTGGTCGCTTTGTCATGGTGTCGGGCAAACTGCAAGACACACCTGTCATATTGGCAAGCATTTATGGACCCAACTGGGATGACAGCTCATTTATAACTAAATTTTTTACATCTCTCCCAAATATTGAAAATCACCATGTCATTGTGGGTGGAGATTTTAATCTGGTCCAAGATCCTATACTGGATAGATCTTCGAATAAAGCCTCTACTTTAACTAAATCCGGTAAGACTCTGCGTGTTCTCGCCAAACAACTGGGGCTCACAGATCCATGGAGATTTATATCCCCCACGACTAAATTATTTTCATTTTTCTCCCACGTACATCGTACGTTTACCCGTATAGACTTCTTTCTCTTAGATATTAGATTGCTTTCCAAAATTAAATCCAGTGAGTACCATAGCATCGTAATATCAGATCATGCTGCGACCTCCCTTGATCTTCATTTTCGTAAACGAACTAACCCTTTTAAGTGGAGGTTCAACTCCTCATTATTAGCAGAGGCTCACTACATGCAATTCTTGCACTCTCAAATCACCCTATATTTTGAGCTGAATGACTCGCCGGACATAGAAAGAGGTATACTTTGGGAAGCTTCAAAAGCCTATATTAGGGGCCAACTCATTTCCTTTATCTCCAACCTGAAAAGAACCGAGACGTTCCAAACGGCAGATCTGTTACAAAAAATAAAGGACATTGATGACAAATATGCATCTGACCCAAACCCTAATCTCTATAGAGAACGCCTTAGGCTACAAACAGACTTTGACCTCATATCCATTAATAAAGCCAAATTACGACTGCTTAAATCTAGGCAACACTTTTTTGAATCTGGGGATAAAGCTGGAAAGCTCTTGGCCCATCAGGCCAGAACAGAGGCGACTTCACGGCTAATTCCAGCCATTAGATCCAGCTCAGGGGAGACTCATACTGATCCTCTCAGAATTAATGAAGCATTTGCTAAATTCTACACTGAACTATATACTTCCGACTGTCCCCCCACTGCAGGTGACATGTTCAGTAGTATGATGCTTCCTCGAATTGACGAAGAAGCCATGAGAGACTTGGGTGGTCCCATAACTGTAGCTGAGGTCCAAGCAGCCATTACATCGCTGCAAAGCGGAAAGTCACCCGGCCCTGACGGCTTCTCTGTAGAATATTACAAAGCTTTCTCTGACCTCCTTGCACCAGTCCTGAGAGATATGTATAATGAGGCGTTTTTACACCGTCGCCTACCGCCCACCTTGTCGTGGGCTACCATCTCCCTAATTCTTAAAAAGGAGAAAGATCCCCTGCTTTGTGGTAGCTATAGACCAATCTCACTCCTGAATGTGGACCTCAAAATCCTTTCTAAAGTCCTTGCACTTCGTCTACAGCAAGTGATGCCCTCTATTATCTCGTTGGATCAAACAGGGTTTATACCTGGCCGACAGTCTTCCCATAATACTAGGCGTCTCCTTAACACCATTCACTCTTCGAGTAATGAGACCCCGGAGATGGTGGTCTCCCTCGATGCCGAAAAGGCCTTCGACAGGGTTGAGTGGAGGTACCTTTATGAAGCGATGGATAGGTTTGGCCTCGGCAACAGTTTTATTCTCTGGGTGAGCCTATTATATTCGTCTCCGGTGGCCTCAGTACAAACAAACGACATACTGTCGCCCCATTTCACACTTCAGAGAGGTACCAGACAGGGTTGCCCGTTATCTCCACTCTTGTTTGATGTCGCGATAGAACCCCTGGCGGTCTGGTTACGCGCAGAGAAGGGCTTTGAAGGTATTACACGGTTTGACACAACTCATAAAGTCTCATTGTATGCGGATGACCTGCTCCTGTACATCTCGAACCCAGTCAGTTCTCTCCCTGTGATTATGAATATTTTAGAACGGTTTGGTGCATACTCTGGTTATAAACTTAACTACCAAAAGAGTGAGCTACTACCGATTAACTTACCGGCTAAGCAGCTCCCTCGCTCTTTAACCTCATTCAAAAGGGCAGAGGATGGGTTTCGCTATCTCGGCGTTTTTATCACAATAGCCTTATCTGATATGTTCCGCACAAACTTTTTGCCTCTGGTTGAGAAAGCCGAAAAGGATTTTGATCGCTGGTCAGTCTTACCTCTATCCCTCGTGGGCCGGATAAATCTGGTTAAGATGGTTGTCCTACCCAAATTCCTGTATCTTTTCCAGCATATCCCCATACTTATCACCAAATCTTTTTTTGACAAATTAGAAAGGACAATATCTAAATTCTTATGGGGTAGCAAACCGGTCAGAATCCGAAAGGCGATACTGCAGTCTCCTAAGAGTGATGGCGGTTTGGCCCTCCCTGATTTTAGGCGATACTACTGGGCAGCTAACTTGCAAAAACTCCTGTATTGGATGAATGATGATTGCGAGCACCCACCGATCTGGGTATACATGGAAAAGGCGAGTTCACGTCTCCCATTGCGGTCTGTCTTATGCTCCCAACTCCCCCTTTCTATAACATCTGTGGGTGCAGGCCCAATTGTGTCCCTTTCGCTCAAGATATGGAGTCAATTTAGGAAAAACCTCGGTTTACAGGGTCCTTCCATCTTGACCCCACTGCTTAAAAATCACATTTTTAAACCTTCAAGTATAGACCACGCATTTAAAACCTGGCATAGTAATGGCATCAGTAGTATTAAAAACCTATATAAGGATGGTATCTTCTCATCTTTCGCGGAGCTCTCGTCTAACTACAACCTCCCAGCCTCCCACCTTTTTCGGTTTTTCCAGATTAGGGATTTTGTGAAGAAGACATTTCCCTACTTCCCAAATCGCCCTCCTGAAACCCTGACCGATATCATCTTAGCTTTAGACCCCAATCGGAAGAAATGCATCTCTATTTTATATAATTTGCTAGGGTCGGT
The DNA here is from genome assembly GCA_038087875.1 of Malacoraja senta. Classification (NCBI taxonomy): domain Eukaryota; kingdom Metazoa; phylum Chordata; class Chondrichthyes; order Rajiformes; family Rajidae; genus Malacoraja; species Malacoraja senta. The sequence continues at coordinate 15,343 of JAXLNO010004882.1, read as the reverse complement.
TTTATTGAAACCTCATACCTCATTAAAAGCTGCGTGGGAGGGAGAGCTGAATACGCAATTAACAGACCAGCAATGGGACTCTGCCTTGGATTTGATCCACTCTTCTTCTATATGCGCTCGTCATGGCCTAATCCAATGCAAAGTCCTTTACAAAGTCCACTATACAAATGTAAGATTGGCTAGAATGTACCCAGCTGTCAATGACACCTGTAACAGATGTAGTCAATCTCCCGCCAGCCATAGCCACATGTTTTGGTCTTGCCCTAAGCTAGCAGCCTTTTGGAGGAGTGCTTTTGAATTGATAAGTAGAGCTTATGACCAGACTATTCTTCCAAATCCAATGTCAGCCATTTTCGGTACCCCTCCTAATACCAACCTCTCTGTTGCGGTGAAACGGGTCCTAGCTTTTACAACCTTGTTAGCCCGGAGACTGATCTTGCTTAATTGGAGGCTCACCTGCCCCCCGACACACGCCCGTTGGATTAAAGAGGTGCTTTACAATCTGAAACTTGAAAAACTTAGGTTCTCTCTCAAAGGTTCTACCAAGACATTCCTAGATACATGGAACCCTTTCCTTGAATTGATTAACTCTCTTGCCTTGTCCCCGGACTCGGAAGAGGACTGAGTGTTTTCCATCATCGTTTTGTTCTACAGCAGCTGCTTTCCCCTTAACCCCCCCTCCCTACAATGGTTTATTGAGATATATGCGTATATATATATATATGTCTTAAAAAATTTAGAAAAAAGATTGATTGAGATTTTTATGTATACATATATATATATATATATATATATATATATATATATATTTTTTTTTTATTTTTTTTATTTTTTTTATTTTATTTTTTTATTTTTATTTTTTATTTTTTATATAGCACATTTTGTTTCGTCTATTCTACCATTTGTGTGTGAATGTGTATGTATGTGAGTGTTGTTTGTCCTCGTTTGGCTCCGACCTGACTTGGGTGGGTTGAAGGTGGGTATGGGTAAGGGTTTTGAGGATCGCTTACATACTGTTGTACAATTATGCCTTGATTATTACTGTCTGTTATTATTGTATGTATGTAAATTGCCGTGAAATTCAAATAAAAAGAATTAAATTAAAAATGCCCAAGGACATAAATGATAGATTTCTCCAATACTATCATAACCTTTATTCAACTAAAACCGTAGCACAATCAGAAGGAATAGCAGATTTTTTACTAAAATGTAATTTAAAAGGTTTAGATTCAAACGATAGAGAATTATTTGAAAGGGAGATTACGATAAAAGATATTGAGGAGTCTATTGGCTCTTTAAAAAATGGTAAAGCAGTAGGACCAGATGGTTTAGGCTCCGAATTTTATATATTTTTTTATGATTTGCTCTGCCCACGTTTACAAAGACTGTATGAGTATATCTATACTCAACAGAAACTTCCAGACACTTTAAATGAATCTATAATAACACTTATTCCTAAAGCTGATAAAGATCCGGAAGACCCGGGAACATATAGAGCAATTGCACTTTTAAATACAGATCAGAAAATATTAACTAAAATACTAGCGCATAGATTAAGTACAGTGATGAATAAATTAATACACCCTGACCAAACAGGCTTTATTCAGAAACGGTACTCATATTATAATCTAAGAAGATTATTTATTATTATATATTCCAAGAGAATTATTAATGAATATCTAGCAATAATCTGACTTGACGCCGAAAAAGCATTTGATCAGGTCGAATGGTCTTATTTATTTTCGGTGATGGAAAATATGCAGCTAGGGGATAATTCTGTACATGGATAAAACTGTTATATACAAATCCCACGGCTAGAATATTTACAAACCAAAGGTTGTCATCTAAATTTAGCCTATCTAGAGGTTGTAGACAAGGATGCCCGTTATCTCCATTATTATTTGCGCTTGCTATTGAGCCACTTGCAGAAAGAGTCAGGGGGCATCCGGAGATACATGGGTATAACACAAAGGACACAGTGAATAAAATTTCTCTATACGCAGATGATGTATTAATTTACATTACAAAACCAGAAATTAGTATTCCAAACTTATTAAAGCTAATAACCCAATTTGGTTCACTTTCAGGATACAGAATAAATTGGAATAAAAGTGAAATTATGCCAATAAGGGAACATAACAAACAGATAATACAACAATTTCCATTTAAAATAGTAAAGGAAAAATTTAAATATCTAGGTATTTATGTAACTAAGGTATATACATCATTATTTAAAGCAAAATTTCCCCCATTACTGAACAAACTACATAAGAATATTCAATACTGGAAAACACTTCCTATCTCAATGGTTGGCAAAATTAATGCCATAAAAATGATTTTTTTTTACCGCAAATATTATACCTTTTTCAGACAATTCCGATATATCTGGCAAAAAACTTTTTTAAAAAACTGGACTCTATTGTTAATGATTTTATCTGGGATTATAAGAATCATAGGATAAACAAAAGACATTTGTGTAAATCAAAAATAAATGGAGGCTTGGTTTTACCCAACTTTTTGTTTTATTTCTGGGCAGTTAATATTAAAAATATGAATTTCTGGTTGGAAGAAATAGATCATCAACCAGACTGGTTAAAAATGGGAAAGGAAGATTGTTTACCTTTTGATATCGGTTCGATATTATTTGCTACGTCTAAATTAAACAAAAAAATGTATAGGGAAAACCCTATAATATTTAGTGCTATACGAATTTGGAAACAATTAAAAAAGACATTAAAATTAGATAATTTATCACTTTTTCTTCCAATTGTGAATAACCCTTTGTTTAAGCCTTCATGGTTGGACGGGGGTTTTACACAATGGAAGAATTATGGAATTAAAAATATGGGACAACTTTACAAGGAAGGCACTTTTCTGACATTTCAGGAGTTGCAACAGACTTATGGACTTCGAGGAAATGATTATTTCAGATATCTTCAACTTAGAGATTATGCAAAATCGAATACTCAAAATTTTCGAATTAGAAATTCAGAAATTCTTGATGAATGTTGGAACAAACATCCTAATACAGAAAAATTAATATCTTATATATATAATATCTTATTATACAGTGACATACCATCGACGGACTTACACAGACAAACATGGGAAAAATAATTAAATCAAATAATAACGAAAGATACTTGGGAAGAAAGTTTGCAACACATACATCAATGTTCATTAAACGCCAGACATTCTCTAATACAATTTAAAGTAATACATAGGTTACATTATTCAAAAACAAAACTACATAAAATCTTTCAACATATCTCACCTATATGTGATAAATGTCAACATTTAGAAGCTACCTTATCTCATATGTTTGCAAACTGTATAAAAATTAAAAAATTCTGGGTAAATATTTTCAGTATAATATCTAAAGTAACCAGCACACAATTGGACCCAGATCCAAAATTAATAATACTCGGAATATTAGAATTAAATCAAACATTTAGAACAACACAAAGAAACTTTATTGATTATAGTTTAATAACAGGAAAAAAATTAATTCTAAAATTTTGGAAAGGCCCTACGACCCCCACAATCAAAATGTGGATTATAGAAATGACGGAGACCTTAAACGTGGAAAGAATCAGATTCTCCCTGTTGGACAAACAGGAATTATTCGTTGGAACATGGTCTCCTTTTATTGATTACTTAAAGGGTCAGAATAGTTCAGCACAGGAACCTGACTAGCACTCGGGCTAAAGAATGGATGAATTGCTATACTTAGAAATGTACGAATATATCTCGAATGAAGTTTTTTATTTTAATAAATTTTTCCATTCTTCTTTAACTATCTTTTTCCTTTTTTTGTTTTTTTTGTTTTGTTTTTTGTTTTTGTTTTTGTTTTTTTTTGTTTTTCTTCTCTTTCTTTTCTTTCTTTACTTCATCTATCTCTTTAGTTCTATTTAGTTAAAAAAAAAAGGCAAAAGGTATTGGAGACAATGTAATAATAATTGACAATATTATCAATTTAAAAATGTAAGACTGTAATGATGTAAATAGGTTGTGTACTTATCTCCAATAAAAATTATTAAAAAAAAAAAAAAAAAAGACAGAAAGGTGAATAAAATATAGAGCAGAGGGATCTATGACGACAGGTACATAGTGTGTTTAAAGTAACATCACACGGAGATAGGGTGGTTTAAAAGGCTTTTGTCACATTGGCCTTCATCAGTCAGAACTGAGTCTAGAGGTTTGGAGGTCATGTTGCACATGTACAAGACGTTGGTGAGACCACATTTACAGTGTTGTGTTCAGTTTTGGACACATTGGTATCGGTAAAATGGTGTCAAGGTGGAAATGCCGTAGAGAAGATTCACGAGGATGTTGGCAAGAATCGAGGGCCTGATCTAGAGGGACAGATTCAGCAGCCTAGTGCTTTATTCCTTGAGGCACATGGGGATGGGGGATGATCTTTCAAGGTGACTTCTTCTTGTGTATGGTGTACACAGCCTAAAGTTGTAGGACAACTTGTTCTATTTGATCGTATTTGTTTGTACAAACTGTTGTCAGATCACCGTTTAAATCAGTTTATTTGTTAGTGCTGTACCTGGTACAAACTTCACACACACGTTTACCCTGTTTCACAGAGAGAGAGAGAGAGAGGGAGAGGGGGGTAGAGAGAGAAGTGGGGGGAGAGAGGTGGGATAGAGGGGGGAGATAGGGAGAGGGGGGATTGATTTATTTCAATCAATACCGATATACCTAACTACATTTTTTTCAAAAATCTTGATTCTCTGATTACAAACTTTATCTGGGATTATAAAACACATAGAATTCACAAACGACATCTATGTAAACCCAAAGAAACGGGCGGATTATGAACCAAGATGGCGACGCAACCGGTGTTTGCAGCCGTCTCTCTCAGTGGAACTTCAGTGTTTTCGCGTGTTAGTGGAGCGAGTGGGGTGACTGGAGTATGTGTGTTAAGAGAGTGTATGTATGTGTGGCAGTATGAGCGACAGTTTCTGTTGGACACCCACAACAAAGCTTCTTGTTGTAACAAAGACTTACGGAGTGTTCTGGGCGAGCTGGGACTTCTGCGCTGCGTAGGCCCACGGAAAGCCGCGGCTGCATATGGAACAACATTGGTGAGGATTCACCGCAAGTGGTGTAGCAGGATGCGGAAGCGGGGGAAGCGTGGACTAGTCTACGCTAGGCTAGTCGCTAACCCACACAAACCAGCAGTGCCTACACTCATGTTGGCAAATGTCCGCTCCCTTGACAATAAGATGGACTACATCAGAGCGTGGAGAGCTACTCAACGTAGCGTGAAGAACTGCTGTGTCTACGTCCTTACGGAGACCTGGCTGAATCAGAACATCACGGATGCTGCGA
>JAXLNO010004882.1:0-2500 GCA_038087875.1 Malacoraja senta | reverse complement strand
TGAAACTGCACAAATCATGTACAAAGCAAGAAATAATTTACTTCCAGGAAATATACAAAAACTGTTTATGGAAAGACAGGGTGGGTATAATTTGAGAGCGGAACTTAATTTATAAAAACTCAATGTCAGAACAACTCTTAAAAATATGTATATAGCAATCTGTTGGGTGAATTTGTGGAATGGTTTGGAACAGGAGATAAAACTTAGCAAAAACATGATTCACTTTCAACAGATGTACAAAAACACTTTTTTAAAGGATATTGGGATGAGGATAGGTGATTGTGAGTGGGATATTTGTTATACTGATTGTATTGGGAAGGGTGATTATAGGGTGATGGGTTGTATATATGACTAAGAGATACTGTATCGTATATCTTTTCTTTTTTCTCTTTTTTGTATGGCTTTGTAAATATTTGATTAGTGTATATGTGTAAATAATTTGGTGTATATATAGCTGCTGGTGTACATATGGTGTACATATAGCTGCTGGTGTACATATGGTGTACATATAGCTGCTGGTGTACATATGGTACATATGTACATATAGCTGTGGTGTACATATGGTGTACATATAGGGTGGTTTAAAAGGCTTTTGTCACATTGGCCTTCATCAGACAGAACATTGAGTCTAGAGATGTCGTGCAAACTTCACACACCGGTTCACCCTGTTTCACAGAGTGAGGGTGAGGGGGAGGGGGGAGAGGGGAGGGAGAGAGGGGGGGAGAGGAGAGAGAGAACAGAGGGGTAGAGAGAGGGGAAGGAGGGGGGATATAAAGAGAGGGAGAGAGAGGGGGGGGAGAGAGACAGGCGAGAGCGAGAGGGGAGGTAGAGAGGGGGGGAGAGAGAGAGGGAGAGGGTATGATAGAGAAAGGGCGATAGAGAGAGGGAGAGAGAGAGGGGGATAGTGAGAGAGACAGGTAGAGAGACATTACTGTGTAGAGAATGATGGGGAGATAGAGAGGGGGGGAGAGAGAAGGGGGTGAGTGATGGGGAGATAGAGAGGGGGGAAGAGGGTGAGTTAGTTAGAGGGGCGATAGAGAGAGGGGAAAGAAAGAGAGTGGAAGTGAGAGAGATCGGGAGAGAGAGGAGAGGGAGAGAGAGAGAGAGAGAGAAAGAGAGAGAGAGAGAGAGAGAGAGAGAGAGAGAGAGAGGGAGAGAGACAGAGAGAGAGATAGAGAGAGAGAGGAGGAGGGAGAGTGAGAGAGAGAGAGAGAGAGTGGGAGACGGAGAGAGGGAGAGAGAGAGAGAGAGAGAGGGAGACTGAGAGAGAGAGAGAGAGAGATAGGGAGGGCGACGACAGAGAGAGAGAGAGAGAGGGGGGGAGAGAGAGAGGGAGAGAGAGAGAGAGAGAGAGAGAGAGAGAGAGAGAGAGAGAGATAGAGAGACAGAGAGAGAGAGAGAGAGAGGGAGAGAGAGATAGAGGGTGAGAGTGAGAGGGAGAGATAGATAGATAGAGAGAGAGAGAGAGAGAGAGAGAGAGAGAGAGAGAGAGAGAGAGAGGGAGCGAGAGAGAGGGGGGCGAGTGAGAGAGAGAGAGAGAGAGAGAGATAGATAGACAGACAGACAGAGAGAGAGAGCGAGAGAGATAGAGAGATAGACAGACAGAGAGAGAGAGAGAGAGAGAGACAGAGAGAGACTTTACTGTATTTTTACACTGAACATTATTGCCTTTATCCTGTATCTGTACACTGTGGACGGCTGGATTGTAATCATGTCCAGTCTTCCCGCTGACTGGAGATCCCACAACAAGAAAGCTTTTCACTGGACCTCGCTACACGGGACAATAAAGTGAACTAAACTGAACCGTGATGGTCTGGGCTGCGTCCACGTCTCTCTGTGATTTCTGGTCTGCTGTAAAACCATAACTATTTGACCATCTTTGCTGTGACCCTGGTTTCCCCGAATGAATTGCTAACAGCTGAACCTGTTGTAAAAATCAAAGACGTCCTTATAAGGCCGCCCTGCATCTCATCGCCCACATTGTGACCCGAGCGTTTTGTTCCAAAGTGCCCCTTAATCCGTGAGATTCGGAAGAGAGGGAGAGAGTTAACACGTGGATATTGTGTAGGAAGAAACTGCAGTAGATAGACAATAGACAGTAGGGCCATTCGGCCCTTCGAGCCAGCACCGCCATTCAATGTGATCATGGCTGATCATCCCCAATCAGTACCCCGTTCCTGCCTTCTCCCATATCCCCTGACTCCGCTATCTTTAAGAGCTTCATCTAACTCCCTCTTGAAAACATCCAGTGAATCGGCCTCCACTGCATTCTGTGGCAGAGAATCGCACAGATTCACAACTCTCTGGGTGAAAAAGTTTCTCCTCATCTCAGTCCTAAATGGCCACAGATTCACAACTCTCTGGGTGGAAAAGTTTCTCCTCATCTCAGTCCTAGATTGCCACAGGATTCAACAACTCTCTGGTAAAAGTGTTTTCCTCATCTCAGTCCTAAATGGCTTACCCCTTATTCTTGAACTGTGGCCCCTGGTTCTGGACTCCA
>JAXLNO010004881.1:0-37835 GCA_038087875.1 Malacoraja senta | reverse complement strand
TCTTGTAAACCTCCTCTGGACCCTCCCCAGAGCCAGCACACCCTTCCTCAGATATGATGCCCAAAATTGCTCACAATATTCCAAATGTGGTCTTACCAGCACCCTGTAGAGCCTCAACATTACATCCCTGTTTTTGTTTACAAGCCCTCGAAATAAATGCTAGCATTGAGTTTGCTTTCTTTACAATTTACAAGTCATTAAATACAGGAGAGGTGCCGGAAGACTGGAGGGTGGCCAATGTTGTACCTCTTTTCAAGAAGGGCTGCAGGGAAAATGCTGGGAGCTATAGGCCGGTGAGCTTAACATCTGTAGTTGGCAAGTTACTGGAAAGTATTCTGAGGGATAGGATATACAGGCATTTGGATGGGCTAAGGCTGATTAGGGACAGTCAGCATGGTTTTGTACGTGGGAGGTCGTATCTCACAAAGATGATTGATTTTTTTGGAAGCCGTGAGCAAAAAGGTTGATGAGGGTTGATGTTGTGTACATGGACTTCAGTAAGGCGTTCGACAAGGTGCCGCATGGTAGGCTGCTCTGGAAGGTTAGATCTCATGGGATCCAAGGAGAGATAGCTGAATGGATAGTAAATTGGCTCCACGGAAGGAAGCAGAGGGTGATGGTGGAAGGTTGCTTCTCAGACTGGAGGCCTGTGACTAGTGGTGTGCCTCAGGGTTTGGTGCTGGGCCCGCTAATGTTTGTCATCTACATCAATGATTTGAATAAGAATATACAGGGCAAGATTAGGAAGTTTGCTGATGATACAAAAGTTAGTGGTTTTGTAGCAAGTGAAGATGGTTGTGAACGATTGCAGCAGGATTTGGATCGATTGGCCAGGTGGGCAGAGGAATGGTTGATGGAAGTGTCGCATTTTGGTACGTCGAACAAGGGCAGGACCTACACAGTAAATGGTAGGCCTCTAGTGTTGTAGAGCAGAGGGATCTAGGAATACAAGTGCATGGTTCCTTGAAGTTCGAGTCACAGGTAGATAAGGTGGTCAAAAAGGGTATTGGCACATTGACCTTCATCAATCAGAGTATTGAGTATAGAAGTTGGGAGGTCATGTTGCAGTTGTATAAGACGTTGGTGAGACCGCATTTAGAATATTGTGTTCAGTTCTGGGCACCATGTTATAGGAAAGATATTGTTAAGCTTGAAAGGGTTCAGAAAAGATTTACGAGGATGTTGCCAGGACTAGAGGGTGTGAGATACAGGGAGAGGTTGAGTAGGCTGGGTCTCTATTCCATGGAGCCCAGGAGGATGAGGGAAGATATTATAGAGGTGTATAAAATCATGAGAGGAATAGATTGGGTAGATGCACAGAGTCTCTTGCCCAGAGTAGGGGCCAGAGGACAAGGGTTCAAGGTGAAGGGAAAAAATGTAATAGGGATCTGAGGGTAACTTTTTCACCCAAAGGATGGCGGGTGTATGGAACAAGCTGCCGGAGGAGGTAGTTGAGGCTGGGACTATCCCAATGTTTAAGAAACAGTTAGACAGGTACATGGATGGGACAGGTTTGGATGGATAAGGACCAAGCGCAGGCAAGTGGGACTAGTGTAGCTGGGACATTGTTGGCCGGTGTGGGCAAGTTGGGCCGAAGGGCCTGTTTCCACACTGAATCACTCTATGACTCTAGCCATGACTGAAACCTGGTTAAGGGAGGGGCAGGACCGGCAGCTCAATGTTCCGGGGTACAGGAGCTTCAGGAGAGACAGGGGTGAGGGATAAAGTGGAGGGGGGGGGGTTGCATTGTTGGTTAAGGAGGATGTCACGTCATTGATCAGAGGGGACATTACGGACGGTTCATCTAGTGAGGCTACGTGGGTGGAGCTGAGAAACAAGAAAGGGATGATCACCTTGTTGGGGGATAGACGCACAAAGCTGGAGTAACTCAGCGGGACAGGCAGCATCTCTGGAGGGAAGGAATGGAGGTGTACTACAGACCTCCAAATAGTCAATGGGAATTAGAAGAACAAATATGCCAGGAGATTGCAGACAGTTAAGGGTCTGTCCCACTGTACGAGCTAATTCAAGAATGGGAAAGCAAATGGATGCAATGAACTTGTAGCCCATCAATGTGATGGCACGGTGGAGTTGCTGCCTTACAGCGCCAGAGACCCCGATCCGATCCTGACCACGGTTGCTGTCTGTACAGAGTTTGCACGTTCTCCCTGTGACCTGCGTGGGTTTTCTCCGGGTGCTCCAGTTTTCTCCCACACTCCAAAGACGTGCAGGTTTGTCAGTTAATTGGCTTTGGTAAAATTGTAAATTGTCTCTAGTGTGTGTGGGATAGTGTTCGTGTGCGGGCATCGCTGGTCGACGCTGTGGGCCGAAGGGCCTGTTTCTGCACTGTGTCTCTAAACTCAACTAAACTCAACTAAGGTGCAGGAAGGAACTGCAGACGCTGGTTTATAATTAAAACTAAAGGGCTCCCATCTCCCGAGTTTCCCCTGATTCGAACTCGGAGAATTACGGTAATGGCCGCTCGTAGGTACTCGGGGCTCTCATGGACAGTTTTCAACACGTTGTAAAATCTTCACGAGCTTACCGCGTTTCCCGAGTACCTGCCGTTAGCGTTACGAGTCGGTAAGAGACGTCCCCGAGCTCCGACGTACCCGCTACGTACATTCTACGTGCTTACCACGAGTTTGATTTTTTTTTTAAACTCGGGAGAGCTCTTGAATTACCTCGTACAGTGGGACAGGCCCTCAAGTCTTAGGTTTATTATCGTCACGTGTACCGAGATACAGTGAAAAACGCCATTATCCACGCTATCAAAACAGATCAGATAATACCATGCATAAATACAATTGCGTTAAACTCCAGTACAATAGGTAGAGCAAAGGGGAAGATACAGAGTGCAGAATATAGTTCTCAGCATTGTAGCGCATCAGTGCTAAGTCAAATAAGGTTGTTGTCAAAAGATCATAAGTGATAGGAGCAGAATTAGACCATTCGGCCCATCAAGTCAACTCCGCCATTCAATCATGGCTGATCTATCTCTCCCTCCTAACCCCATTCTCCTGCCTTCTCCCCATATCTTTAATCGGACTTTACTGGCTTTACCTCGCACTAAACGTTATTCCCTTATCATGTATCTGTACACTGTAAACGGCTCGACTGTAATCATGTATTGTCTTTCTGCTGACTGGATAGCATGCAACAAAAGCTTTTCACTGTACCTCGGTACACGTGACCATAAACTCAACTAGATTATCATTCCCTCTCAATCCCATTTTCCTGCCTTCTCCCCGTAACCTTTGACATCCTTATTAATCAAGAATCTGTGAATCTCTGCTTTTAAAATACCCAATTCAACAAATTCACTACTCTCTGGCCCAAGAAATTCCTCCTCATCACCTTTTTAAAGATACATCCTTTTATTCTGTCAATACAAAAAAACTGCAGATGCTGGAAGCTTGCGTAGAACTGAATTGCTGCAGGAGTAACTCAGCGGGTCAGGCAGCATCTGTGGAGAACATGGATAGGTGACGTTTCACAGAGTGCTGGAGTAACTCAGCGGGTCAGGCAGCATCTGCGGAGAACATGGATAGGTGATGTTATGGACCCTACAGATTGATTGTATTAGGGGGGGGGATGCTGAGAAAGAGAGGAGGGGGGAGGGAGACAAAGTCTGGCAAGGTGGATACAGATGAGAGGGGTTTGATGGGTGGTCAAAGACCAGAGATTGAAACATCGTCTGTCCATTCCCTCCACAGATGCTGCCTGACCCACCGAGTTACTTGGGATACAAGTCTGTACAAATTACAGTTAGAGTTTCCTTTATTGTCATTCAAAAACAATAGTTTGAACGAAATTGCGTACCTTGCAGTCATGACAGAAAATAAAGCAACAGAACACACATTGAACACAGTTTAACACAAACATCCGCCTCAGTTGAGTCTACCAGGCACCTCCTCACTGTGATGGAAGCAAAAAGTCTAAAAGTCTTATCTCTTCCCTCCTTGTTCTCCCTCTGCTTTGAGGCGATCCAGGCTTCGGATGTCAGGACCCCGCCGGTTGATGGTAAGTCCCGCGGCTGATTCCGAGCTCCGCGAACGGGCCGGTTCAAACTCCACGGCCCGGGACGGACGAAGCTGCCGCCCTCCAGTCCAGCGGACGAAGCTGTTGTTGCGGGAGCTCCGGAGAATCGGTCACCAAGCTGGGACCTGCGAGCTCCCGACGTTGTCGTCCACTGGGCTCCGAAGCTCTGAAGTCGGGTCGCAGCCGCAGCCTCCGAAGTCGGCCAGCTCCGCGATGGTGAGTCCACAGGCTCTGCCACCGGAGCCCCCAAGGTCGATTACAGTTGGAGGCCACCAGCTCCAGGATATTAGGCCTCATCGCAGACGGAGAGGGAGATACGACGAGGAAAAGGTCACTTCCTCGTTGAAGGAAGAGGTTTTAAAAAAGTTTCCCCCACCACATACACAACTAAAATTAAACTAAAACATACATCTAAGACAAAAGAAAACATAAAAAAAGGAAAAGACAGACGGACTGCAGGCGAGCCGCAGCTGCATGGCAGCGCCGACACTTCCGGAATGATACGTAAATTCGAACAATGATACGTACAGTGGCACAGCGGTAAAGTTGCTGCTTTGCAGAATTCCATCCTGACCTCGGGTGCTGTCTGTATGTACGTTCTCCCCGTGACCCGCGTGGGTTTTCTCCGGGGTGCTTCGGTTTCCTCCCACACTCCAAAGACGTGCGGGTTTATAGACAATAGACAATAGTCAATAGACAATAGGTGCAGGGGTAGGCCAGTTGGCCCTTCGAGCCAGCACCGCCATTCAATGTGATCATGGCTGATCATCCCCAATCAGTACCCCGTTCCTGCCTTCTCCCATATCCCCTGACTCCGCTATCTTTAAGAGCTCTATCTAGCTCTCTCTTGAAATTATCCAGAGAACCTGCCTCCACCGCCCTCTGAGGCAGAGAATTCCACAGACTCACCACTCTCTGTGTGAAAAAGTGTTTCCTCGTGTCCGTTCTAAATGGCTTACCCCTTATTCTTAAACTGTGGCCCCTGGTTCTGGACTCCCCCAACATAGGTTAATTTAGCTTTTGGTAAATTTGTAAATTGACCCTAGTGTGTGTGGGATAGCGCTAGCGGACGGGGTGATCGCTGGTCGGCGCGGACTCGGCGGGCACAAGGGCCTATGAAACACTTTTTCTCACAGAGAGTGGTGAGTCTGTGGAATTCTCTACCTCAGAGGGCGGTGGAGGCCGGTTCTCTGGATACTTTCAAGAGAGAGCTAGATAGGGCTCTTAAAGATAGCGGAGTCAGGGGATATGGGGAGAAGGCAGGAACGGGGTACTGATTGGGGATGATCAGCCATGATCACATTGAATGGCGGTGCTGGCTCGAAGGGCCGAATGGCCTACTCCTGCACCTATTGTCTATTGTCTATTTCCGCCCTGTATCTCGAAACTAAACTAAACTAAACGTACCATACTGACACAGAACGTGACTGAAGAAGGGTTTCGGCCCGAAACGTTGCCTATTTCCTTCGCTCCATAGATGCACCCGCTGAGTTTCTCCAGCACTTTTGTCTACCCCAGAACGTGACTGAGGCTGGTATAAGGAGCTGCAGAATTGATATCTGACAGGAATGGGAGCGTGGGAGCAAATAAGGAGAGCAAGGTGGACAGACAGACGGGAACAGGGGCTGGAGGGGATAGGGATCCTGTCGGAGTGTGTGGGAGATGGAACGATGGGGTGCGGGAAAGGAACTGCTTTTTAAGGGACTGAGGGGTTTAGAAAAAAGCGTTAGGTTTAATTTAAAGATACAGCTGGAAAACTTTGGCCCACCGGGTCCGCGCCGACCAACGATCCCCCATACACTAGGTCTGTGTTACCCCAGTTTCACATCCTACAAACTATGGGCAATTTTACACAACCAATCAACCTAAGAAGGGTTTCGGCCCGAAACGTTGCCTATTTCCTTCGCTCCATACATGCTGCCGCACCCGCTGAGTTTCTCCGACATTTTTGTCTACCTACAAAACTGCACATCTTTGGAATGTGGTAGGACACCTCCTGTTGAAAGTTATTACAGCGGAGATAGATAGATTCTTGATCAGCCATGATCACATTGAATGGCGGTGCTGGCTCGAAGGGCCGAATGGCCTACTCCTGCACCTATTGTCTATTGTCTATTGTATGGCTGTCGTGGGTTATGGGGAGAAGGCAGGAGAATGGGGTTAGGAGGGAGAGATTTTAGTTTAGTTTAGTTTTAGAGATACAGGGCGGAAACAGGCCCTTCGGCCCACCGGGTCCGCGCTGACCAGCGATCACCACACATTGACACTATCCTACACCCACTAGGGACAATTTTTACATTTACCAAGCCAATCAACCTACAAACCTGCACGTCTTTGGAGTGCGGGAGGAAACCGAAGATCTCGGAGAAAACCTACATAGGTCACGGGGAGAACGTGCAAACTCCGTGCAGACAGCACCCGTAGTCGGGATCGAACCCGACGCTGCATTGGCTGTGAGGCAGCAACTCTACCACTGCGCCACCGTGACTGGCCATGATTGGATGGCGGAGTAGACTTGATGGGCCGAATGGCCTAATTCTGCTCCGACCACTTACGACTTACGAGAGCACTGACCGGCACACACCAGGGCACTTACATGATAAGGGATGAGGGAGAGGAGGCTTCCATGTGGAAACTTGCCAACATCCAGCTTTCCTGAAATGGGTTCGATCCTCCCATGTTCCTGGGTCATTCCCACCAACCTGAGCGGGAAAAACAAATGAAAACTAAAACAGTAAATCAATCAATCAATCCGTTTTATTCATCACTTCCACATAAAGTGCAAGTGAAATGAATTTGCCAGCAGCGGTACAATGATAAAGAACACACAAAAACACAATAAAAATTGAACACAAACATCCACCACAGCATTCATCACTGTGGTGGAAGGCACAACAATTTGGCCAGTCCTCCTCCATTTTCCCCCGTGGTCGGGACCTCAACCATCCGCAGTCGTCGCTGCGGGCGTCCAGGTGTGCAGACAAGGTAAAAAGGTCCAGATAAGTCCTGAATCGGTGCCTTCCCCACCAGAGACCGCGGCTTCAGGCTGGTGTAGGCCGCAGGCCGGCAGTCGGAGATTTAAAGTTCGTGCCGCAGCCAGAAGCACCGCAGACCGCAGGGCCGGCAGTCGGAGCTCCTCTCCAGGGATCCCCGGCGAGGGACCCCGCTCCTGATGGTAAGTCCCCGCGGGGCGGCAGTTGGAGCTCTTCTTCCCCCGGGTCCCCCACGAGGGATCCCAGGCTATGGACGTCGCCAGCTGGAGCTCTGCAGACCGCGCTTCAGGCTGCCACGGGCCAGCGAAACGGAGCGCTCCACTCCGGCGAGCCCCAGCGAGGGCTCGCCCGCTCCACGCCGAGAGTCCGCGCTGCGCCCGCCGCTGAAGCCCCGGGCGCGTCTCCGGGAAAGGCCGCACCGATCCTCGCTGTTAGGCCACGGGGGAGGCGACCTGGAAAAAGTCGCCTTTCCGTGGAGGAGGCGACCGAAGCGTTTTCCCCCTTACCCCCCCCAATACCTCCCCCCGCACAAGACACACAAAGGGTGGCTGTTGGAGCTGGAAACTGGATGAGAGAATAGGAGAGAGAGTTAAAGATCTGACGTCCATTACCAGAGGACATAGGTTCAAGGTGAAGGGGAAAATTTCAATAGGAATCTGAGGGGTAATTCCTTCACACAACGGGTGGTGGGTGTATGGAACAAGCTGTCAGAGGAGGTAGTTGAGGCTGGGACTATCTCAACGTTTAAGCAACAGTTAGGCAGGTACATGGATAGGACAGGTTTGGAGGGATATGGACCAAGCGCAGGCAGGTGGGACTGGTGTAGCTGGGACATTGTTGGCCAGTGTGGGCAAGTTGGGCCAAAGGGCCTGTTTCCACGCTGTATCACTCTGATTCTATGCAGAAACCACTAGGGATTTGTTCGATCGTTACGTTATTACAGCAGTATGTACTTCAGACATTAGAGATACAGCGCGGAAACAAAAGACAATAGACAGTGGGCGCAGGAGTAGGCCATTCGGCCCTTCGAGACAGCGCCGCCATTCAATGTGATCATGGCTGATCATCCCCAATCAGTACCCCGTTCCTGCCTTCTCCCCATATCCCCTGACTCCGCTATCTTTAAGAGCCCTATCTAGCTCTCTCTCTTGAAAGTATCCAGAGAACCGGCCTCCACCGCCCTCTGAGGCAGAGAATTCCACAGACTCACCACTCTCTGTGAGAAAAGTGTTTCCTTGTCTCCGTTCTAAATGGCTTACCCCTTATTCTTAAACTGTGGCCCCTGGTTCTGGACTCCCCCAACATTGGGAATATGTTTCCTGCCTCTAGCGTGTCCAAACCTTAATAATCTTATATGTTTCAATAAGATCCCCCTCATCCTTCTAAACTCCAGAGTGTACAAGCCCAGCTGCTCCATTCTCTCAGCATATGACAGTCCCGCCATCCCGGGAATTAACCTTGTAAACCTACGCTGCACTCCCTCAATAGCAAGAATGTCCTTCCCCAACAGACCACACCGACCAGTGATAACCTCGTACACAAGCACTATCCTACACACACTGGGGACAATTTACACTTTTATTTACCGAAGCCAATTACCTACAGACGCGCACGTCTTAGGAGTGTGGGAGGAATCCGGGGCACCCGGAGAAAACCCACCCAGTCACGGGGAGAACGTACAAAGTCGGTACAGACAGCAGCTATGGTCAGGATCGAACCCGGGTCTCCGGCGCCGTGATGCATCAACTCTACCGCTGCGCCACCGTGCCGTCGTTAAGGGCATTGGGGAGAACATAAAAGGAGTACTGGAGATAGACACAAAATGCTGGAGTAACTCAGCGGGTCAGGCAGCATTGCTGGAGCAGAGGGATAAGTGACGTCTCGGGTCGGGACCTTTCTTCAGACTGATCATCAAGTCAGATGAAGAAACCCGACCCGAAACGTCCATCAGTCTGAAGAAGAGTCACCTCTCCATGTTCTCCACAGATGCTGCCTGACCCGCTGAGTTACTCCAGCACTCTGTGAAACGTCACCTCTCCATGTTCTCCACAGATGCTGCCTGACCCGCTGAGTTACTCCAGCACTCTGTGAAACGTCACCTATCCATGTTCTCCACAGATGCTGCCTGACCCGCTGAGTTACTCCAGCACTCTGCGTGTATCTTTCTTCGTAAACCAGCATCTGCAGTTCCTTGTTCCAACATTTAACAGACACTTGGACAGGTCCATGGATAGGACAGGTTTGGAGGGAGATGGGCAGAACATGAGCAGGTGGGACGAGTGTAGATGGGACGTGTGTGTGAGCACGGACGGGTGGGGCTGAAGGGCCTGTGCCCGTGCTGGGTGCGTCCCCTCTTACTTCAGGTCTGGGTGTCCCTCCACGATGGCGTAGCCGGTGGGCAGCTTGCCCATCCCGTGCAGGCTCAGAGCCGACCAGCCGCAGTCCACCAGGAGCTGATTGCGGTGAGGATAGTGACCGATGACCCTCGTCATCACCCGCACCGCCACGTCATCCAGCTGGCAGGAGCCAATCAACATCTGCTGAACATCTGGGAGAAAACCATTCAACATCATTACCACTCGACCCAAAACATCACATGGATAGGGAAGTGGTTGGCAGACAGGAAACAAAGAGTAGGGATTAACGGGTCCCTTTCAGATTGGCAGGCAGTGACTAGTGGGTACCGCAAGGCTCGGTGCTGGGACCGCAGCTATTTACAATATACATCAATGATTTAGATGAAGGGATTCAAAGTAACATTAGCAAATTTGCAGATGACACAAAGCTGGGTGGCAGTGTGAACTGTGAGGAGGACGCTATGAGAATGCAGGGTGACTTGGACAGGTTGGCGGAGTGCGCAGATGAAGTTTAATGCGGATAAATGTGAGGTTATCCACTTTGGTAGCAAAAACAGGAGGGCAGATTATTATCTAAATGGTGTCAAGTTGGGAAAAGGGGAAGTACAACGGGATCTGGGGGTCCTTGTTCATCAGTCAATGAAAGTAAGCATGCAGGTACAGCAGGCAGTGAAGAAAGCGAATGGCATGTTGGCCTTTATAACAAGAGGAGCTGAGTATAGGAGCAAAGAGGTCCCTCTGCAGTTGTACAGAGCCCTTGTAAGACCACATCTGGAGTATTGTGTGCAGTTTTGGTCCCCTAATTTGAGGAAGGACATTCTTGCTATTGAGGGAGTGCAGCGTAGGTTTACAAGGTTAATTCCCGGGATGGCGGGACTGTCATATGTTGAGAGAATGGAGCGGCTGGGCTTGTACACTCTGGAATTTAGAAGGATGAGAGGGTATCTTATTGAAACATATAAGATAACTAAGGGTTTGGACACGCTAGAGGCAGGAAACATGTTCCCGAAGTTGGGGGAGTCCAGAACCAGGGGCCACAGTTTAAGAATAAGGAGTAAGCCATTTAGAACGGAGACGAGGAAACATTTTTTCTCACAGAGGGTGGTGAGTCTGTGGAATTCTCTGCCTCAGAGGGCGGTGGAGGCCGGTTCTCTGGATGCTTTGAAGAGCGAGCTAGATAGGGCTCTTAAAAATATCGGAGTCAAGGGATATGGGGAGAAGGCAGGAACGGGATACTGATTGGGGATGATCAGCCATGATCACATTGAATGACGGTGCTGGCTTGAAGGGCCGAATGGCCGACTCCTGCACCTATTGTCTATTGTACCGATTTGTTGAGTTTCACTGTCCGTATTTCACGGAGCCCACGGCCAGCGATGGACCGTTTCCTTCATCATCGTTACTTTTTGGATATCTTTGTTCTGTGCCTCTCATTTCCCTCTCCCCTGACGCTCAGTCTGAAGAAGGGTCTCGACCCGAAACGTCACCTATTCCTTTTCTCCAGAGATGCTGCCTGACCCACTGAGTTACTCCAGTTTTTTGTGTCTATTTTCGGTTAGCACTTGACCATCTGTTTAGCTCAGTTTAAAGATACAGAACGGAAACAGGCCCTTCAACCCACTGAATCCACGCCGACCAGCGATCCCCGCACACTAGCACTATCCTACACACACTGGGGACAATATACAATTTTACTGAAGCCAAGCTGGGTGGCAGTGTGAACTGTGAAGAGGATGTTAGGAGGTTGCAGGGTGACCTGGACAGGTTGAGTGAGTGGGCAGATGCGTGGTAGATGCAGTATAATATAGATAAATGTGAGGTTATCCACTTTGGCGGCAAAAACAAGGGGGCAGATTATTATCTCAATGGGGTCAGGTTAGGTAAGGAGGAAGTACAGCGAGACCTGGGTGTCCTTGTACACCAGTCACTGAAAGTTGGCGTGCAGGTACAGCAGGCAGTGAAGAAAGCTAATGGAATGTTGGCCTTCATAACAAGAGGATTTCAGTTAAGGAGTAAAGAGGATCTTCTGCAGTTGTATAGGGCTCTGGTGAGACCACATCTGGAGTATTGTGTACAGTTTTGGTCTCCTAATTTGAGGAAGGACATCCTTGTGATTGAGGCAGTGCAGCGTAGGTTCACGAGATTGATCCCTGGGATGGCGGGATTGTCATATGAGGAAAGATTGAAAAGACTAGGCTTGTATTCACTGGAGTTTAGAAGGATGAGGGGAGAATCTTATAGAAACATATAAAATTATAAAAGGACTGGACAAGCTAGATGCAGGAAAAATGCATCTAGCTTGTCCAGCCTGCAACTGGTCCAAAACGCCGCAGCGAGACTCCTGACGGGCACCCGAAAAAGGGACCACATCACCCCGATCCTGGCCTCTCTCCACTGGCTCCCTGTGGGGTTTCCGAATAAATTTCAAGATCCTCCTCCATGTCTACAAAGCCCTTGACCTACAGCAAAAGTCTTCTCACCCACCACTCCACCTCCAGGTCCCTCAGATCGGCCGACTTGGGGTTACTGAACATCCCACGGTCTAGGCATAAGCTCAGGGGCGACCGCGCCTTTGCGGTTGCAGCCCCTAGACTGTGGAACAGCATCCCCTTTCCCATCAGAACTGCCCCCTCCATCGACTCCTTTAAGTCGAGACTTAAAACTTATCTCTACTCCCAAGCCTTTCTTGACGTCCTCTGAGCGAGGGCTATATGTATGTATTTATGTATGTACTTAATCTATGAACCACTGTTGTATAACGTTAGTACCTCCACCAATGTAAAGCACTTTGGTCAACGAGAGTTGTTTTTTAAATGTGCTATAGAAATAAAAGTGACTTGATAACAGCTGGGATGAAACTGTCCCTGAATCTGGAGGTGTGCCTTTTCACACTTGTATCCCTTGCCTGATGGGAGAGGGGAGAAGAGGGATTGACCGTGGTGGGACTGGCCCTTGATTATGCTGCTGGCCTTGTCCGAGGCAGCGTGAGGCAACCTTTAGTACGGTTGAGAGGTCTATGGGTCAAACGCGGGTAAAAGGGATGGGGCACCTTGGTCAACATGGACGAGTTGGGCCGAAGGGCCTGTCTCCGTGCTGTATGACTCTATGACGATAAAGCAAGTCGTTCTCACCGTAAAAGATGTAGTTGCCAGGGTGGAGCTGGTTGAGACGCCCCATCTCTGACACGGGGTGACTACAGGTGGGTGTTGACCCAATACGACTGCGAGGACATTTCACACCCGCCCTCTCCAACCTGCAGAGAGATGAGTTAGTTACTCCAGCATTCTGCGTCTATCATCGGCGTAAACCAGCATCTGCAGTTTAGTTTAGTTTAGGGATACAGCGTGGAAACAGGCCCTTCGGCCCACCGGGTCCGTGCCGACCAGCGATCCCCGCTCACTAAAGGGCCTGTCCCACTTTCACGACCTAATTCACGACCTCTGCCGAGTTTGCCCTTGACTCGTACTCGCAGCATGGTCGTCACGAGGTCGTAGACAATAGACAATAGGTGCAGGAGTAGGCCATTGGTCCCTTCGAGCCAGCACCGCCATTCAATGTGATCATGGCTGATCATCCCCAATCAGTACCCCGTTCCTGCCTTCTCCCCATATCCCTGACTCCGCTATTTTTAAGAGCCCTATCTAGCTCTCTCTTGAAAAGTAGGTAGGTCATAGCAGGCCTTGATGCTAGTCGTAGGTATTCGTGGCATCAAGTAGGTCGGAGCGTATTTTCTAGCCTGATGAAAAATGGCCACGAGTAGAAAAGGTTGTGAATTAGGTCGTGAAAGTGGGACGGGCCCTTAACACTATCCTACACATGCTAGGGATAATTGTTTTTTTAACATTTACATACCCAGCCAATTAATCTACAAACCTGCACGTCCTTGGAGTGTGGGGGAGGAAACCAAAGATCTCGGAGAAAACCCACGCAGGTCACGGGGAGAACGTACAAACTCCGGACAGAAAAGCACCCGTAGTCGGGATCGAACCTGGGTCTCCGGCGCTGCAAGCGCTGTAAGGCAGCAACTCTACCGCTGCGCCACCGTGCAGTTCCTTCCTACACAGGATATGCTCGTTTCAATCCAGGCTTCCAAGACTCCAGTCATTACAAGGTCCAGATTCCAGGTACGTAGTGCAGGACAAAGTGAGATCTTTCACTTTGAACTGATGGCAATTGTTTCTCTTAATACATGTAAGCCTTCATAACAAGAGGATTTCAGTATAGGAGTAAAGAGGTTCTTCTACAGTTGTATAGGGCTCTGGTGAGACCACATCTGGAGTATTGTGTACAGTTTTGGTCTCCTAATTTGAGGAAGGACATCCTTGTGATTGAGGCAGTGCAGCGTAGGTTCACCAGATTGATCCCTGGGATGGCGGGACTGTCATATGAGGAAAGATTGAAAAGACTGGGCTTGTATTCACTGGAGTTTAGAAGGATGAGGGGGAATCTTATAGAAACATATAAAATTATAAAAGGACTGGACAAGCTAGATGCAGGAAAAATGTTCCCAATGTTGGGCGAGTCCAGAACCAGGGGCCACAGTCTTAGAATAAAGGGGAGGTCATTTAAGACTGAGGTGAGAAAAAATGTTTTCACCCAGAGAGTTGTGAATTTATGGAATTCCCTGCCACAGAGGGCAGTGGAGGCCAAGTCACTGGATGGATTTAAGAGAGAGTTAGGTAGAGCTCTATGGGCTAGTGGAATCAAGGGATATGGGGAGAAGGCAGGCACGGGTTATTGATTGGGGATGATCAGCCATGATCACAATGAATGGCGGTGCTGGCTTGAAGGGCCGAATGGCCTCTTCCTGCACCTATTTTCTATGTTTCTATGTTATCATAGTGAGCATGAAAACAGGCTCTTAGGCCCAACTTGCCCATGCCGATTAAGATCATAAGACTATATGTGATAGGAATAGAATTAGGCCACTTAGATAGATGCCCTACCTACTCTAGTCCCACCTAGTTCATAAGCTGTTGGGGTAGAATTAGGCCATTCAGCCCATCAAGTCTACTCCGCCATTCAATCATGGCTGATCTATCTCTCTTAACCACATTCTCCTGCCTTCTCCCCATAACACCTGACACCCGCACTAATCAACAACATATCAATCTCCACCTTAAAAATATCCATTGACTTGGCCTCCACAGCCGTCTGTGGCAGTGAGTTCCATTTGCCCGCGTTTGGCCCATATTCCTCGGAAACCTTTCCTATCCATGGACCTGTCCAAATGTCTTTTAAATGTTGTTATTGACCCTGCCTCAACTACCTCCTCTGGCAACTCGTTCCATACACCCGCCACCCTCTGTGTGAATATTGCTTGTCACCACGGTGGCGCAGCGGTAGAGTTGCTGCCTCACAGCGGCAGAAACCTGGAATCGATCCTGACGATGGGTGCTGTCTGTGTGGAGTTTGTACGTTCTCCCCGTGACCTGCGGGGGGTTTCGCCAGGATCTTCAGTTTCCTCCCACACAGGTACGTAGGTTAATTGGCTTGGTGTACGTGTAAATTGTCCCTAGACTTCTCCAATTTCCGGTAACCCTTATTGTCTCCTCCCCTTCTCAGCTCTCCCTCAGCCCTCTGGCTCCTTCTCTTCCTTTCTTCTCCCCCCCCCCCCCCCCATATCAGTCTGATAAAGGGTTTTGGCCCGAAACGTTGCCTATTTCCTTCGCTCCATAGATGCTGCCGTACCCGCTGAGTTTCTCCAGCACTTTTGTCTTCATGCTGCCTGACCCGCTGAGTTAAGGGCCTGTCCCACGAGCAAGCGCGACCTAACCGGAAGCAGGGGCCGCGCGGAGGTCGAGTGATCCCCGTACAGGGCCGGTCCCACCAGCATGCGGTGAGCGCGACCAAACCGGAAGCGGGGGCCGCGCGGAGGTCGAGTGAGTAACGTGAAGTTCGAGCGAAGTCCGCGGGAAGTTCGCGCGTGACGTACGGCGTCAAGATGCTGCGTACGGCGTCGAGACGTTGCGTATGCCCGTCGAGGCGGTGCGTACGGCGTCGAGGCGGCTGCGGGCCGGCGGGCCGTTGCCGCGCGGGATTTTTGAACAGTGTCAGTTTTTCGGAGCCCCGCGCGATGTCGGGACCAGCTCCGCCCAACTCCATACGGCTCCGGCGATCGAAGTGGGACCGGCCCCGCGAGGCCGTAACGGCTGTCGTGGGACAGGCTCGTTACTCCAGCACTCTGTGAAACGTCACCTATCCATGTTCTCCACAGATGCTGCCTGACCCGCTGAGTTACTCCAGCACTCTGTGTCTACTGTGCTGTTTTTTAACACTTTAGTTTGGTTTAGAGATAAAGCGTGGAAAAAGACCCTTTGGCCCACAGTGTCCGCACCGACCAGCGATCCCCGCACATTAACACCATCCTACACACACTAGGGAGAATTGTCTACATTTATGCCAAGCCAATTAACCTACAAACATGTGTGGGAGGTGTGGAGTGTGGGAGGAAACCGAAGATCTCGGAGAAAACCCTCGGGGGTCACGGGGAGAACGCACAAACTCCGCACAGACAGCACCAGCAGTCGGGATCGAACCTGGGTCTCTGGCGCTGTGAGGCAGCAACTCTGACGCTGCGCCACCGTGCCACCCCTATGTTCTACAAAGGAAAACAGAAAAGTAGAGATGATCCGAATGCTGTTCATCCAGATGACCCCTCCCCCACTCCGCTGAACACAGCAGACAGCGGCTCCAACACAGATTACTGCCAACCCAGTAAATTAGAAAAACCTGGCTCCTTCCTGGAACTAATAAAATGCAACTGTGTGCTGTGCGATTACTAATGGCCCTGCCTCTGATGGGCCACATATTGTGGGGCGGAGGAAATCTGTTTGGGAGTGTTTGCGCCGTGACTCATATAAACGAGGGAGGTAGCAACAGGGATGAGAGAGAGAGAGAGAGATGCTTCTCAGTTTAAATGTCTTCGTGGCAATAGACAATAGATAATAGGTGCAGGAGTAGATCATTCGGCCCTTCGAGCCAGCAACGCCAACCGCCATTCAATGTGATCATGGCTGATCATCCCCAATCAGTACCCCGTTCCTGCCTTCTCTCCATATCCTCTGACTCCACTATCTTTAAGAGCCCTATCTAGCTCTCTCTTGAAAGTATCCAGAGAACCGGCCTCCACCGCCCTCTGAGGCAGAGAATTCCACAGACTCACAACTCTCTGTGAGAAAAAGTGTTTCCTCGTCTCCGTTCTAAATGGCTTACTCCTTATTCTTCATGTGGCCTCTCACATAGGAGTGTTATATCGTCAGCACATTCTCACAGGATATCCTTGATCAATGGATAGCCCTCTCTGTAACTCACAGTAATCAGTCACGCCCCTCAGGGATAAGTTGTAATCAAATCGAGCACACATCACACAGTGGCGCAGCGGTAGAGTTGCTGCCTCACAGCGCCAGAGACCCGGGTTCGATCCTGACTACGGGTGTTGTCTGTACGGCATTTGTACTGAGGGAGTGCAGCGTAGGTTTACAAGGTTAATTCCCGGGATGGCGGGACTGTCATATGCTGAGAGAATGGAGCAGCTGGGCTTGTACACTCTGGAGTTTAGAAGGATGAGAGGGCATCTTATTGAAACATATAAGATTGTTAAGGGCTTGGACACGCTAGAGGCAGGAAACATGTTCCCGATGTTGGGGGAGTCCAGAACTAGGGGCCACAGTTTAAGAATAAGGGGTAAGCCATTTAGAATTGAGATGAGGAAACACTTTTTCACACAGAGATTTGTAAGTCTGTGGAATTCTCTACCTCAGTGGGCGGTGGAGGCCGGTTCTCTGGATGCTTTGAAGAGAGAGCTAGATAGGGCTCTTAAAGATAGCGGAGTCAGGGGATATGGGGAGAAGGCAGGAACGGGGTACTGATTGGGGATGATCAGCCATGACCACATTGAATGGCGGTGCTGGCTCGAAGGGCCGAATGGCCTACTCCTGCACCTATTGTCTATTGTCTATTGTACGTTCGCCCCGTGACCTGCGTGGGTTTTCTCCGGGTGCTCCGGTTTCCTCCCGCACTCCAAAGACGTACAGGTTTGTAGGTTTAAGAAAGAACTGCACATGCTGGAAGAAATCGAAGGTCGTCAATAATGCTGGAGAAACTCAGCGGGTGAGGCAGCCTCTCTTGAGTGAAGGAATAGGCGACGTTTCGGGTCGAGACCCAAGGTCTCGAATAGGTAACGTCTCGACCCGAAACGTCACCTATTCCTTCACTCCATAGATGCTGCCTCACCCGCTGAGTTTCTCCAGCATTTTCCTCTACCTTCAGGTTTATAGGTTAATCTGATTAGTACGGGTGTCAGGGGTTATGGGGAGAAGGCAGGAGAATGGGGTTGAGAGGGAAAGATAGATTGGCCATGATTGAATAGCAGAGTAGGTCTGGTAGGCCGAATGGCCTAATTCTGCTCCTCTAACTTATGAACATGAATTTAATTGGCTTCTGAAAACTCTCTCTAGTGTGCAGGATAAAACTAGTGTACGGGTAATCGCTGGTCGGCGTGGACTCGATGGGCCGAAGGGCCTGTTTCCACACTGACAGCACCCGCAGTCGGGATCGAACCCGGGTCTCCGGCGTTGCAAGGCAGCGACTCTACCGCTGCGCCACCGTGCCGTCCAGTGGGGAATTCAACCTCGACATCAAAGGCAGAGAGTGATTGTAAGGTCGTGGTACCTGCATGGAGCTATAAAAAGATCATGGCACTAAAGCCCTGAGGGCAGGAGCGGGAGAAGAGGCAGGCAGGAAGTGTCACAAGAAGTTATTAAACACTTAACAAGTGGTGGAATGAAAGCACCGCGCTTTTACAAGGTTGCTACAGGCTGATTTCACTGGCCTTCGTCACCCCTCTCAACCTTTCCTCTCTTCCCCTTCTCTGCTGTTTGAGAGGGGGTTGAGCTCTAAGTAGATATTCTAACCAAGATCTGTCACTGAAGACGTCTTCACGTGGCACTAAACTGGAGTTTTCCCCTTCAGGCTGGGTCGATGGAAGAAGTCGTTACTTTGAGTGCCTCTAAAAAGTTTCTGCAGAAGAAAACCCTTCAGCTCTTTACTGTAGAGCATAAAATCACGAGGGGAATAGTCTAGTCTAGTTTAGTTTAGTTTGGATCGAAGATAAACACAAAAAGCTGGAGGTAAAAGCCCTGTCCCACGGTACGAGTTCATTCCAAGAGCTCTCCCGGGTTTGCCCTGATTCGAACTTGGAGATTTACGGTAATGGCCGCTCGTCGGTACTCGGGGCTCTCGTGGACATTTTTCAACGTGTTGAAAAATCTTCACGAGTCTTCCCGTGCTTACCTGCCGTTAGCGAGTCTTCCCGAGTACCTGCTGTTAGCGTTACGAGCCGCTAAGAGACGTCCCCGAGCTCCGACGTACCCGCTACATTCATTCTCCGTGCTTACCACGAGTTTGATTTTTTTAAAACTAGGGAGAGCTCTTGGGATTAACTCGTACCGTGGGACAGGGCTTTTACTCAGCGAGACTCACAGAGAATTGTGAGTCTGTGGAATTTTCTGCCTCAGAGGGCGGTGGAGGCCGGTTCTCTGGATACTGAGAGCTAGATAGGGCTCTTAAAGATAGCGGAGTCAGGGGATATGGGGAGAAGGCAGGAACGGGGTACTGATTGGGGATGATCAGCCATGATCACTTTGAATGGCGGTGCTGGCTCGAAGGGCCGAATGGCCTACTCCTGCACCTATTATCTATTGCATCTCTGGAGAGAAACAATGGGTGACGTTTCGGGCCAAGACCCTTCCTCAGACCCTTCTTCAACCCCATTCTCCTGCCTTCTCCCCATAACCCCTGACACCCGTACTAATCAAATTAACCTATAAACCTGAAGGTAGACGAAAATGCTGGAGAAACTCAGCGGGTGAAGCAGCATCTGTGGAGCGAAGAAATAGTCTGAAGAAGGGTCTCGACCCGAAACGTCGCCCATTCTTCCCTCCAGAGATGCTGCCTGCCCCGCTGAGTTACTCCTGAGTAAACCAGCATCTGCAGTTCCTTCCTACATATTTAGTTCAGTTTAGAGATACAGCACGGAAACAGGCCCTCCAGCCCATCGAGGGTTACCGTCCAGCGATCCCCGCACACTAACACTATCCTACACACACTAAGGACAATGTGCAATTATACCAAGACTATTAACCTACAAACCTGCACACCTTTGGAGTGTGGGAGGAAATCAGAGATCCCGGGGAAAACCCACATAGGTCACGGGGAGAATGTACAAACTCCGTACAGACAGCACTCGTGGTCAGGATCGAACCAGGGTCTCTGGTGCTGTTAGGCAGTCGCTCTACTGCTGCACCACCATGCCACCCATAAGTTCTGGACTGATTGATTCACCTCTACCCCATTGCGGACATTGGATTTTGATCATTGGCACCATTGCCGACAAATATATCATAAATATATTTAAAATACAGAGACACATGGAACTTTTTTAAAGAAAGGCGGGAGAGAGAAAACAGGGAATTATAGACCAGTTAGCCTGACATCGGTGGAGGGGAGATGCTGGAGTCAATTATAAAAGATGAAATAGCCGAACATTTGGATAGCAGTAACAGGATCGGTCCGAGTCAGCATGGATTTACGAAGGGGAAATCATGCTTGACTAATCTTCTGGAATATTTTGAAGATGTAACTAGGAAAATGGACAAGGGAGAGCCAGTGGATGTAGTGTACCTGGACTTTCAGAAAGCATTTGATAAGGTCCCACATAGGAGATTAGTGGGCAAAATTAGGGCACATGGTATTGGGGGTAGAATGCTGACATGGATAGAGAAGTGGTTGGCAGACAGGAAACAAAGAGTAGGGATTAATGGGTCCCTTTCAGAATGTAGTCGGGATCGAACCCGGGTCTCTGGCGCTGTGTGGCAGCAACTCTTCCACTGCGCCAGCAATAGATAGGGTGAATGCACAGATTCTTCAGAGGATGTTGCCGGGACCCGAGCGGGCCTGAGCTATAGCGACAGGTTGGACAAGATGGAGCTTTATTCCTTGGAGCGCAGGAGGTTGAGGTGTACAAAATCATGAGGGGGAATAGATGGAGTGAATGTACAGAGTCTTACACCCAGAGTAGAGGCATCAAGAACCAGAGGAATTCACAGAAGGCAGTGGAGGCCAATTCACTGAGAGAGTTATGGGCCTGTCCCACCTCCCGTCGTAGTCGCAGCAGGTCGCTGAAAAATGTCAACATGTTGAAAATCCAGCGGCGACCAGAACAAGGTACGATTCTTTGGGCGACTACTCACGACCATACAGGCTTTACCCCGCGACATGTCGGGAGCTTCCAGCCGCTGGCGGCGCTGACTTTGACATCGCGGAGCCTGGGATCTCTCGCCGAAGTCGCCAGCGTTGAATCTCCGCCCAGCTCGGCCTGTGGACTTCGGAAGCCGTGGTCTCCGGTAGGAAGCGGCCGATTCGGAGGCTCCGGGCCGCTGAGAGTGTTCATCCGCTCGAGGGCCTAAAACATCGGGGGCCCCGTTGCGGCGACTGCGGAGGCCTCAATAGGCCCCGACCACGGGTGAACAGAGGAAGAGGACTGAACTTTGGTGCCTTCCCTCACAGTGGGAAACGTTGATCCCGCTATGGGGGGATGTTTTTTAAATATTTTATGTTAAATTCTATAGTGTTGTGTTTATCTTATTGGTGTGCTGCATGGTAACTCAAATTTCACTGCACCAATTGGTGTATGTGACAATAAATGTAGTCTCCTCAGTCGCCCAAAGAGTCGTAGCGTCTTTCTGGTTGCCGCTGGATTTTCAACATATTGAAAATTTTCGGCGGCCTGCAACGACCTATGACGGGTGCCGGCAGTCGCCAAAAAAGTCTCGTAAGTGGGACAGGATCATAAGATTTAGATCTCAGGGCTAACGGGATCAAGGGATTTGGGGAAAAGGCAGGAACTGATTTTTGGATGATTAGCCATGAGGTGCTGGCTCGAAGGGCCGAATGGCCTACTCCTGCATCTATTTTCTATGTTTCTAGGACACAGGTTAGTAACAACTACAGTGGCAATTACTGTTGCGCCACTGTGCCGCCCAATACTTATGTACGACAGTGCTTGTATATACCGGGGTGGCACTGTGGCACAGCGGTAGAGCAGCACCAGAGGTCCAGGCTCGATCCTGACTACGGTTGCTGTCGGTACAGAGTTTTTGTACGTTCTCCCCGTGACTGCGTAGGTTTTCCCCGGGTGCTCCGGTTTCGTCCCACACTCCAAAGACGTACAAGTTTGTAGGTTAATTGGCTTCAGTAAAATTGTAAATTATCTCCAGTGTGTGTGGGATAGTGTTAGTGTGCGGAGATCGCTGGTCGGTGCGGACTCAGTGGGCCGAACGTCCTGTTTCCACGCTTTATCCCTAAACTAAACTAGGTATTGTATGATTTTACTGGAAGGAACTGCAGATGCCGGTTTAAACTGGTTAAATGCAAAAGGCTGGTGTAACTCAGCGGGTCAGACAGGATCTCTGGACAACAGGAATAGATGTTTAAGAAGGAACTGCAGATGCTGGAAGTGCTGGAGAAACTCAGCGGGTGCAGTAGTATCTATGGAGCGAAGGAAATAGGCAACGTGATGTTGCGGGTTGTGACAGGTCGGGTCTGAAGAAGGGTCTGGACCCATGTTTCCTCCCACATGGGGTTAGGAGGGAGAGATAGATCAGCCGTGATTGAATGGTGAAGTAGACTTGATGGACCGAATGGCCTAATTCTACTCCTATCCCTTATGACCCGAAACGTCACCTATTCCTTTTCTCCAGAGTTGCTGCCTGACCCGCTGAGTTACTCCGGCTTTTTGTGTCTTTCTACGATTTTACTGAATTTCACGATAGAAAGACAATAGACAATAGACAATAGGTGCAGGAGTAGGCCATTCGGCCCTTCGAGCCATTCAATGTGATCATGGCTGATCATCCCCAATCAGTACCCCGTTCCTGCCTTCTCCCCATATCCCCCGACTCCGCTATCTTTAAGTGCCCTATCTAACTCTCTCTTGAAAGCATCCAGAGAACCTGCCTCCACCGCCCTCTGAGGCAGAGAATTCCACAGACTCACAACTCTCTGTGAGAAAAAGTGTTTCCTCGTCTCCGTTCTAAATGGCTTACTCCTTATTCTTAGACTGTGGCCCCTGGTTCTGGACTCCCCCTTCACGATATCTCGGTACATGGATTTAAAAAGTACTGTTGAAGCATTGATAAATTATATGGCACGAGCGTTCATACTTCTCCACAAATTTCAATGTGGCCCTCGTGGTTTCCAGGGCCACTGCTTGGGTCTCCGGAACGCCAGCCGCATCATAGGAGTTTCCGCAGTGAGCGTACACTCCCACCAGCTCCAGCCCCTCGCTGTCTGCTATAGACTTCGCCGGGATCAACGCAGCCGAGTCTTCAGGGTCGCACCCCAGCTGGGCAAGAAGGAAATGTGTTAAGAACAGTGTCGGCGGCATCTTGGCATCATGTTCTGCACAGACATTGTGGGCCGAAGGGCCTGTTTCTGTGATGACCTGGCGCGGATACGGTGTATATTTGTAACCTTGTCCGCGCCCTAGTGAGACCACACCTGGAGTATTGTGTGCAGTTTTGGTCCCCAAATTTGAGGAAGGACATTCTTGCTATTGTAGCGTAGGTTTACAAGGTTAATTCCCGGGATGGCGGGACTGTCATATGCTGAGAGAATGGAGCGGCTGGGCTTGTACACTCTGGAGTTGTGAAGGATGAGAGGGGATCTAGTAAAGTAAAGTCCACTTTATTGTCAATTCCAATAATGCAACAAGTAGTTACACAGGGGATTGACATTGCGTTTCCCCATACTCCAATGTGCAAGTAATATTTATAACACAGACAGACAATATACCAATAAAGATAGACAATGGACATATACATTATATAAAATATTCACAGTGTGCCGGAGTGTAGTAACATTTTGAGGTATGTTATTAAGGTGCAATAATAAAAGGTGCAATATAGAAAAGTGCAAATAGCGTACTGCAGACATTGAGTTCAAGTTAATTTGACAGTCAGTTGGTCTTTGTTTGTGGAATGTTCATGGAATTTTCTTGAGTGTGTTGAGTAGTCTGATGGCCTGAGGGAAAAAGCTGTTTTTCCCTCAGGCCATCTCATTGAAACATGTAAGATTGTTAAGGGCTTGGACACGCTAGAGGCAGGAAACATGTTCCCGATGTTGGGGGAGTCCAGAACCAGGGGCCACAGTTTAAGAATAAGGAGTAAGCCATTTAGAACGGAGACGAGGAAACACTTTTTCTCACAGAGAGTGGTGAGTCTGTGGAATTCTCTGCCTCAGAGGGCGGTGGAGGCAGGTTCTCTGGATGCTTTCAAGAGAGAGCTAGATAGGGATCTTAAAAATAGCGGAGTCAGGGGAGATGGGGAGAAGGCAGGAACGGGGTACTGATTGGGGATGATCAGCCATGATCACATTGAATGATCACTCGAAGGGCCGAATGGCCTACTCCTGCACCTATTGTCTATTATCTATTATCAGCGCTCTTTATGTGGCGGCTATTAGCATACCTTAGGAATGCAAGCAAAGAATTTCACTGTGACGTTACATGTGACAATAAAATATTCATTTATTCATCATTCATTCATTCACTCACTCACAAATCTCCTCTGTCTGCACGTATTGGCTGAATATCCATGTGCCTGTCTAAAAGCCTCTATAACACCACTATCGTATCTGCCTCACCTCCACCCCTGGCAGCGCGTTCCAGGCACCCACCACCCTCTGTGTAAAAACTTGTCCCCACACATCTCCTTTAAACATGGCCCCTCTCACTTTAATGTGAAAGGCCTGGATAGAGTGGATGTGGAGAGGATGTCTTTCACACAGAGAGTGGTGAATCTCTGGAACTCTCTGCCACAGAGGGTAGTTGAGGCCAGTTCATTGGCTATATTTAAGAGGGAGTTAGATGTGGCCCTTGTGGCTAAAGGGGTCAGAGGGTATGGAGAGAAGGCAGGTACAGGATACTGAGTTGGATGATCAGCCATGATCATATTGAATGGCGGTGCAGGCTCGAAGGGCCGAATGGCCTACGCCTGCACCTAATTTCTATGTTTTCTATGTCTCCACTGGTAGGGGAGTCTAGGACCAGGGGCAGCAGCCTCAGAATAAAAGGACGTACCTTTAGAAAGGAGATGAGGAGGTATTTCTATAGTAAGAGGGTGGAGAATCTGTGGAATTAATTGCCATATACGGCTGTGGGGGCCAGGTCAATGGATATTTTTAAGGCGGATATGGATAGATTCTTGATTAGTACGGGTGTCAGGGGTTATGGGGAGGAGAATGGGGTGAGAGGGAAAGATAGATCAGCCATGATTGAATGGCCATAAGGTCATAGGAGAAGAATTCGATCATTTGGCCCATCGTCTACTCCGCCATTCAACCAAGGCTGATCTATCTCTCCCTCCTAACCCCTTTCTCCTGCCTTCTCCCCTTGACACCCGTACTAATCATGGCATAGACTTGATGGGCCGAATGGCCTAACTCTGCTCCTAGAACGTATGAACGCCATGCCCTCTAGCCTTTGGCATTTCCACCTGGAAAAAAAGATTCTGACTGTCTACCCTATCTATGCCTCTCATCATGCCATAGACTTTTATCACATCTCCCCTCAGTGAACAGGGCTACAGGTCAAGACCTGAAAAATGGGATGTGTCCGGACACACCGGAGACACAACGAACTGCAGGAGCTGGGATCATGAGAAAAAATAAATCAAGTGCTAGAGGAACTCAGCAGGTCAGGCAGCATTTGTGGAGGGAATGGACAGACGACGTTTCGGGTCGGGACCCTTCCTCAGACCGAGCTTCAGTCTGGTTAGCCCACTCATAGGTAATTAACCAATTGCTGCCAGTATTGGCTCGATTGTAATCATGTATCGTCTTTCTGCTGGCAACGAAAGCGGTCACGGTGGCGCAGCGGTAGAGTTGCTGCCTCACAGCGAATGCAGCGCCGGAGACCCGGGTTCAATCCCGACTACGGGTGCTGTCTGTACGGAGTTTGTACTTTCTCCCCGTGACCTGCGTGGGTTTTCTATGAGATCTTCAGTTTCCTCCCACACTCCAAAGACGTGCAGGTTTGTAGTTTAATTGGCTTGGTAAAATGTAAAAATTGTCCCTAGCGTGTGTAGGAGTATGTTAGTGTGCGGGGATCACTGGTCGGCGCGGACCCGTTGGGCCGAAGGGCCTGTTTCCCCGCTGTGTATCTCTAAAAAAAAAAGCTTTTCAGTGTACCTCGGTACACATGACAATAAACTAAACTGATTCACCTCTACCCCATTGCGGACATTGGACTTTGTCTGTGGAACTGGTGCGCTACAATGCTGAGAACTATATTCTGCACTCTGTATCTTCCCCTTTGCTCTACCTATTGTACTGGAGTTTGACTTGATTGGATTGTATCAACTAAACTGAACTACTGCAATTTTTCTATAGATCTATGAGGTGGACATCTGGATTTGTGTTCAGATTTGTGTGGCAGTCTCTGTCATTAGTTAATGCCGGAGGATGTACAATCCACAGACTGCACTGCCACCCCATGGCCGAACGTCACCAATTCCTTCTCTCCATAGATGATGCCTCACCCGCTGAGTTCTTCCAGCATTCTTGGTATTGAGGGAGTGCAGTGTAGGTTCACAAGGTTAATTCCCGGGATGGCGGGACTGTCATATGCTGAGAGAATGGAGCAGCTGGGCTTGTACACACTGGAGTTTAGAAGGATGAGAGGAGATCTTATTGAAACATATAAGATTGTTAAGGGCTTGGACACGCTAGAGGCAGGAAACATGTTCCCGATGTTGGGGGAGTCCAGAACCAGGGGCCACAGTTTAAGAATAAGTGGTATGCCATTTAGAACGGAGATTAGGAGAGTTGTGAGCCTGTGGAATTCTCTGCCTCAGAGGGCAGTGGAGGCCGGTCCTCTGGATACTTTCAAGAGAGAGTTAGATAGAGTTCTTAGGGATAGTGGAGTTAAGGGATATGGGGAGAAGGCAGGAACGGGGTACTGATTGGGGATGATCAGCCATGATCACATTGAATGGCGGTGCTGGCTCGAAGGGCCGAATGGCCTACTCCTGCACCTATTGTCTATTGTCTACTGTCCACCATCAAAAATAACCTCAGCCCTCAGTATTCCAGAGGATAAACGTAAAATGCTGGAGTAACTCAGCGGGACAGGCAGCATCTCTGGAGAAAAGGAATGGGTGACGTTTCGGGTCGAGACCCTTCTTCAGGGGGGAGGGAAACTAGAGGGATAGAAAAAGTTCAGAACAAATCAGAGCCGGCACCGGTGACCAAGGAGAGGTGGAGCCCACAATGGTCCATTGTTGGCTGTGGACGAGGTGATAATGAAGAGATACGGACAGTGAAACTAGTAGGACCACTAGGGTGGGGCTGGGACGGAGAGAGAGGGAATGCAAGGGTTACTTGCAATTAGAGAAATCAATATTCACGACCCAATCCGTCACCTATTCCTTTTCTCCAGAGATGCTGCCTGACCGGCTGAGTTGCTCCAGCTTTTTGTGTCTAACATCGGTGTAAACCAGCATCTGCAGTTGCTTCCAAGAGACAATAGACAACAGACAATAGGTGCAGGAGTAGGCCATTCGGCCCTTCGAACCAGCACCGCAATTCAATGTGATCATGGCTGATCATCCCCAATCAGCACCCCGTTCCTGCCTTCTCCCCATATCCCCTGATTCCGCTATGTTTAAGAGCCCGATCTGGCTCTCTCTTGAAAGTATCCAGAGAACCTGCCTCCACCGCCCTCTGAGGCAGAGAATTCCACAGACTCACAACTCTCTGTGAGAAAAAGTGTTTCCTCGTCTCCGTTCTAAATGGCTTACTCCTTATTCTTAAACTGTGGCCCCTGGTTCTGGACTCCCCCCAACATCGGGAACATGTTTCCTGCCTCTAGCGTGTCCAAACCCTTAACAATCTTATATATTTCAATGAGATCTCCTCTCATCCTTCTAAACTCCAGAGTGTACAAGCCCAGCTGCTCCATCCTCTCAGAATATGACAGTCCCGCCATCCCGGGAATTAACCTTGTAAACCTCCGCTGCACTCCCTCAATAGCAAGAATTCCGACACAGTATTCCAGAGGAATTGTTCTGTCCATTAGTCTCTGTCAAATGACCGATTACCACCCTCATCCCCTTCCCTACTGAGTGCTGACTAAGCAACAAAAACAAAAAATTCACAACTGCAAGTTTGCCTCATCTATTTTCATGCATGCACCACTGCCCCAATGCATCAGTGCTGAAGTGTTGTCAAGCTGGAAAGGGTGCAGAGAAGATTTACGAGGATGTTGCCAGGACTCGAGGCCTGAGCTACAGGGAGAGGTTGAGCAGGCTGGGACTTTATTGCTTGGAGCGCAGGCGGATGAGGGGTGGTCTTACAGAGATGTACAAATGAGAGGAATAGATCTGGTAGATTTAGCTTTAGTTTTAGAGATACAGCGCGGAAACAGGCCCTTCGGCCCCACCGGGTCCGTGCCGACCAGCGATCCCCGCACACTAACACTATCCTACACCCACTCGGGACAATTTTGACATTTACCAAGCCAATCAACCTGCAAACCTGTACGTGTGGGAGGAAACCGAAGATCTCGGAGAAAACCCACGCAGGTCACGGGGAGAACGTACAAACTCCGTACAGACAGCGCCCGTGGTCAGGATCGAACCCGGGACCCCGGCGCTGCATTCGGTGTAAGGCAGCAACTCTACCGCTGCGCCACTGCGACTCTGTGCATCTGGTAGGACATGTTGGTCGGCGTGGACAAGTTTTTACCCACAAGAGGGCAATCTAGAGCCAGAGGACATAGGTTTATGGTGAGGGAACCTGAGGGGTAACTTTTTCACACAGAGGGTGGTGGGTGTATGGAACGAGCTGCTGGAGGAGGTCGTTGAGGCAGGTGCTATCCACAATATATAAAAAATGTTTGAACAGCTACAGGGATAGGAAAGGTTTAGAGGGATAGGGGCCAAACGCAGGCAGGTGGGACTAGTGTGGATGGGACATGTTGGTCCGCGTGGACAAGTTGGGCCGAAGGGTCTGTTTCTGCACTGTATCACTCTATGATTCCGTGAATGGTGAAGTTGGAGGATCGTTGCCATTCAAGTGGTGTGAATCTGAAGTGGTGTGAATCTGAAGAAGGGGGTATGGAGAGAAGGCAGGTACAGGATACTGAGTTGGATGATCAGCCATGATCATATTGAATGGCGGTGC
Source organism: Malacoraja senta (assembly GCA_038087875.1). Lineage (NCBI taxonomy): Eukaryota > Metazoa > Chordata > Chondrichthyes > Rajiformes > Rajidae > Malacoraja > Malacoraja senta. Next base: position 9,202 of record JAXLNO010004881.1, on the reverse strand, counting down.
AGGCTCGAAGGGCCGAATGGCCTACTCCTGCACCTATTTTCTATGTTTCTATGTTTCTATGACCCGAAACCTTGCCTATTTCCTTCGCTCCATAGATGCTGCCTCGCCCGCTGAGTTCCTCCAGCATTTTTGTCAACCTGCATAATTCTAAAGTGTTGCTGACTTGGGGCCTGGGGAGTCAGAGATTGAGTCACCCCAGAGACAGGCTGTCCTGAAAGATGAGCTGGCTCTGGAGAGGGTTCCAGAGGGGGTTTACGAGAATAATCCCAGGAATGTGAGTGGCTGTCGGTCTGCTCCTGGGCCTGGCCAAGATGGCCACTCGCGGGTCCAGGCAGTGGGCAGTCGACAGCCGCACAGCGGTCGGCTGCCTGCCCCTTTTTACGGGGTTACGTCCGTGGGGACTCTGGAGGCCTTCCGTGAACCCTGGTCACCGCGGGAGGTCGAATGTATTGTTGATAAAAATGTTAATATTTTAATATGACAACTTTGTAAAATGCCAATATAGGCATTCTTTGATCGTGTTACTACTTTGTATTTTAGTTTGTTCTGAATAAAAGCATTTTGTATGGGGAAAAAAAGGAATGTGAGTGGGTTTACATATGATGAGCGTTTGACAGTGCTGGGCCTGTACTCGCTGGAGTTTAGAAGGACGAGGGGGGGGGGGACCTCATTGTTGTGGGACGTATCACTGATGGGGATGAGTCAGAGTATAGAAGAGAGATCGAGCAACTGTCCATATGGTGCCAGCACAATAACCTGGCCCTCAACACCAGCAAAACCAAGGAACTGATTGTGGACTTTGGAAGGAGTAGGATGGGGACCCACAACGGGTCGATGGTTGAAAGGGTCAAGAGCTTCAAATTCCTGGGCGTGCACATCTCTGAAGATCTTTCCTAGTCCGAGAACAATTATGCCATTATTAAGAAAGCACATCAGCGCCTCTACTTCCTGAGAAGATTACGGAGAGTCGGTTTGTCAAGGAGGACTCTCTCTAACTTCTACAGGTGCACAGTAGAGAGCATGCTGACCGGTTGCATCGTGGCTTGGTTCGGCAACTTGAGTGCCCTGGAGAGGAAAAGACTACAAAAAGTAGTAAACACTGCCCAGTTCATCATCGGCTCTGACCTCCCTACCATCGAGGGGATCTATCGCAGTCACTGCCTCAAAAAGGCTGGCAGTATCATCAAGGACCCACACCATCCTGGCCACACACTCATCTCCCTACTACCTTCAGGTAGAAGGTACAGGAGCCTGAAGACTGCAACGACCAGGTTCAGGAATAGCTACTTCCCCACAGCCATCAGGCTATTAAACCTGGCTCGGACATAACACTGAACTTTACTAGCCAATACTGTTATTTGCACTTTATCAGTATATTGACCATTGTGTATATATTTATAGAATGCCTTGTAGTAAATGCCTACTATGTTCTGTTGTGCTCAAGCAAAGCAAGAATTTCATTGTCCTACCAGGGACACATGACAATAAACTCACTTGACTTGACTTGACTTGATTGAAACTTACCGAACGGTGAAAGGCCTGGATAGAGTGGATGTGGAGAGGATGTTTCCACTAGTGGGAGAGTCTAGGACCAGAGGACACAGCCTCAGAATTAAAGGACGTTCCTTTTGGCAGGAGATGAGGAGAAATTTCTTTAGTCAGAGGGTGGTGAATCTGTGGAATTCAGAAGGCTGTGGAGGCCGTCGATGGATATATTTAAGGCAGAGATAGATAGATTGTTGATTAGTACGGGTGTCGGGGGTTATGGGGAGAAGGCAGGAGAATGGGGTTAAGAAGGAAAGATAGATCAGCCATGATTGAATGGCGGTGTAGACATGATGGGCCGAATGGCCTAATTCTGCTCCTTTCACTTCTGAACATGAACCTTGACCATGTTCATGTTTTTGATAGAAAGTGCAAATACAGCAGCTCCTATTGGGAAATATCCTTTACTGAAGGTGAACTTTACAGAGGGCAATTACCCTATAAACCTGCTCACCTTATATCAATGATACGTTTACAAGTCAACATTACAATCGCTTGCTACTCTTGCTTCTATTGCTGATTTTAGTATTAGAGATACATCGTGGAAACAGGCCCTTCGGCCCATTGAGTCTGCACCGACCAATGATCATTATGTCTAGGTTGTCCCAGTTTCGTCTCCTACACACTAGGGACAATTTACAGAAGCCAATTGACCTACAAGCCTGCACGTCTTTGGAGTGTGGGAGGGAACTGGAGCAAACCCGGAGAAAACCCATGCAGGTCACGGGGAGAACGTACAAACTCCGTACAGACAGCACCCGTAGTCAGGATCGAACCCGGATCTCTGGAGCCGTGAGGCAGCAACTCTACCGCTGCACCACCGTCAGAGTGGACAGACTATTGCTGTGGCCTGTATTGTCTGCCGTCAACAGGCGAAGTAGATTGTATCCCACAACAGGCTCACAAACACAATACACATAGGTAATACATAACTGACAAACATTCAACAAAGCAAAGATAAGACATAAAAAGCTGGAGTAACTCAGCGGGACAGGCAGCGTCTCCGGAGAGAAGGAAGAGGTGACGTTTCGGGTCGAGACCATTCTTCAGACAATAAATTCAATAAATTAATGAGGCTGAATACAGGTGCAACAAAACCCTTCATAAGGAAAAGTGATAGGAGCAGAATTAGGCCATTCGGCCCATCAAGTTTACTCCGCCATTCAATCATGGCTGATCTATCTCTCCCTCCTAACCCCATTCTCCTGCCTTCTCCCCATAACCCCTGACACCCGTACTAATCAAGAATCTATCTATCTCTGCCTTAAAAATATCCACTGACTTGGCCTCCACAGCCTTCTGTGGCAAAGAATTCCACAGATTCCCCACCCTCTGAGTAAAGAAAATCCTCATCATCTCCTTCCTAAAGGAATGTCCTTTAATTCTGAGGCTGTGACCTCCGGTCCTACTCTCCCACTGGTGGAAACATCCTCTCCACATCCACTCTATCCAGGCCTTTCACTATTCTGTATGTTTCATTGAGGTTTCCCCTCATCCTTCTAAACTCCAACGAGTACAGGCCCAGTGCGGATTCTGATGAGTGATGGCAAGGTTCAAAGTGCACATGGCTGACTCCTACTCCCATTTCTGACATTGATCAATCGATCGATTGATTGATTAATTGCAGCATGGACGCAGGCCCTTTGGCCCAACGAGTCAAAGCCCAATGAGTAATTAGTACGGGTGTCAGGGGTTATGGGGAGAAGGCAGGAGAATGGGGTTAGGAGGGAGAGATAGATCAGCCATGATTGAATGGAGGAATCGACTTGATGGGACGAATGGCCTAATTCTGCTCCTACCACTTATGAGTCCACGCTGACTATCGATCACCCTTTCACACTAATTCTGTTATCCCACTTAGTTTAGTTTAGTTATCATTGTCACTGTGAAAAGCATTTTTGTTGTGTCCTATAAGGGGTCGGCCATTTAGAACTGAGACGAGGAAACATTTTTTCTCACAGAGAGTTGTGAGTCTGTGGAATTCTCTGCCTCAGAGGGCGGCGGAGGCCGGTTCTCTGGATGCTTTCAAGAGAGAGCTAGATAGGGCTCTTAAAGATAGCGGAGTCAGGGGATATGGGGAGAAGGCAGGAACGGGGTACTGATTGGGGATGATCAGCCATGATCACATTGAATGGCGGTGCTGGGTTGTCTATTGCTATACAGTCAGTGAAAAGACTATGCACGATTAAAATCAGGTCGTCCGCAGTGAATGGATACAGGATAAAGGTAATAATGTTCAGTGCAAAGTCCAGTAAAATTTGATTAAAGATTGTCCAATAACCGTCAGAACCGCCCTCTAGTTGATGATAGGATGGTTCACTGACACATCTATTCCCTACACACTAGGAGCAATTTGATAGAGTTAGCATGTTCTCACTGTGGGATCCCTCGCCAGGGATCCGCCGGCCTGCCTGCGGCCTACAACATCCTGAAGCCGCGATCTCCGGTAGGAAAGTGCCGAGTTGGGGACTCCAAGCCGCGGAGTGTGTTCGACCGTCCCAACGTCGGAGTTTGGATCATCCCGACGAGAGGGCCTGTACATCGGGCTGTCCATAGCGGTGACTACGGAGGGTTCATGGCCCCGACCACGGGTGAACAAAGGAGGACTGGCTGAACTTTGTTGCCTTCCACCACAGTGAAGAACGCTGTGGTGGATGTTTGTGTTAAATCTTATTGTGTATTGTGAGTTCTTTTCAAGTGTATCGCTGCTGGCAAATTCATTTCACTGCACCTTCGGGTGTATGTGACGAATAAAATTGATTTTGACTTTGACTGACTTTGACACGTGTTTTCTCCGGGTGCTCCGGTTTCCACCCACAATCCAAAGACGCGTGGCTTTGTATTTTAATTGGCTTCTGTAGACTGTACATAAGTGGGTAAGAAAGTGGGATGACATAGAACTAGTGTGAGCTGGAGATCGGTGAGCATACAGTCGAATCACAGTCAGACAGCACGGAAACAGACGCTTTGGCCCACCGAGTCCGCGCCGACCAGCGATCGCCCACACACGGGTTCCATCCTACACACTACGGACATTTTACAGAAGCCAATTAACCTACAAACCTGTACATCTTTCGAGTGTGGGGAGAAACCAGTGCACCCGGAGAAAACCCACGCGGTCACAGGGAGAACGTGCAAACTCCGTATGGACAGCACGGGTGGTCAGGATTGAACCCGGGTCACTGGTGCTGTGAGGCAGCAACTCTACTGGGATGCCACTGTGATGACCCTGAAGGGGTCAAAGGATAGGAGGTGAAGGCAGGGGAAAGGGAAAGATAGATCAGCCATCATTGAATGACGGAGTAGACTTGAAGGACCGAATGGCCCAATTCAGTTCCTATGATTTATGAACATTGATGCACCATGGACTCGATGGGCTGAAGGGCCTGTCTCTATGCTGTAGCACTAAACAAAGTAAGTTTGTGCAGCAAGGTGGCGCAGCGGTAGAGTCGCTGCCTCACAGCGCTAGAGACCCGGGTTCGATCCTGGCTACAGGTGCTGTCTCTACGTTCTCCCCGTGACCCGCGTGGGTTTTCTCCGAGATCTCCGGTTTCCTCCCACACTCCAAAGACGTACAGGTTTGTAGGTTAATTGGCTTGGTATAAATGTAAAAATTATCCCTGGTGTGTGTAGGATAGTGCTAGCGTGTTGGGATCGCTGGTCGGCGCGGACCCGGTGGGCCGAAGGGCCTGTTTTTCCGCACTGTATCTCTAAACAAAAACTAAACTAAGTGAAGGTAAACACCTCGTCCGTTGTTGCAGTCCAGCTTCAACCACACCAGCCACGACTTGCCGCCGCTCAGCCGCCTCCTCTCCAGCTCCGTCACCGCCACGCCGCTGTCCACCAGCACCTGGAACCGGTCCAGACGCTCGGCCAGCTCCGCGCAGGCCGCCACCTTGCCCTTGGGCAGCGGGAAGGTGTACAGGATGTCGTCAAAGCCATGGTCGGCATAGAAGCGAGCTTCGGCCAGCGTGGACACGGCGATGCGGCGCCGACAACCTCCCGTCATGATGTCCGCTCACTCCCTGCAATCAGAGGCGCGCCGCGTTACTTTAGTTACGCTCGGTTCAGTTGAGAGATACAGCGCGGAAACAGGCCCTGTGGCCCACCCAGTCCCTGCCGACCAGCGATCCCCGCACATTCACACAAGCCTACTACAAGCACTAGGGACAATTTAGACTGATAGCAAGTATACAAAACCCAAGCCAAATGCAGAAAATCCACGCAGGTCACGGGGGGAACGTGTAATCTCTGGACAGACAGCACCTGTAGTCAGGATCGAACCTGGGTCTCCGGCACTGCAAGCGCTGTAAGGCAGCAACTCTACCGCTGCGCCACTGTGCCGCCCTGGGAGAAGTGGGACAGACCTGGATTGTTATCAATAGACAATAGACAATAGGTGCAGGAGTAGGCCATTCGGCCCTTCGAGCCAGCACCGCCATTCAATGTGATCATGGCTGATCATCCCCAATCAGTACCCCGTTCCTGCCTTCTCCCCATATCCCCTGACTCCGCTATTTTTAAGAGCCCTATCTAGCTCTCTCTTGAAAGCATCCAGAGAACCGGCCTCCACCGCCCTCTGAGGCAGAGAATTCCACAGACTCACCACTCTCTGTGAGAAAAGGTGTTTCCTCATCTCCATTCTAAATGGCTTACTCCTTATTCTTAAACTGTGGCCCCTGGTTCTGGACTCCCCCCAACATCAGGAACATGTTTCCTGCCTCTAGCGTGTCCAAACCCTTAACAATCTTATATGTTTCAATGAGATCCCCTCTCATCCTTCTAAACTCCAGAGTGTACAAGCCAGCTGCTCCATTCTCTCAGCATATGACAGTCCCGCCATCCGGGAATTAACCTTGTAAACCTACGCTGCACTCCCTCAATAGCAAGAATGTCCTTCCTCAAATTAGGGGATCACAACTGCACACAATACTCCAGGTGTGGTCTCACTAGGGCCCTGTACAACTGCAGAAGGACCTCTTTGCTCCTATATTCGATTCCTCTTGTTATAAAGGCCAACATGCCATTCGCTTTCTTCACTGCCTGCTGTACCTGCATGCTTACTTTCATAGACTGATGAACAGGGACCCCCAGACCTCGTTGTACTTCCCCTTTTCCCAACTTGACGCCATTGAGATAGTAATCTGCCTTCCTGTTTTTGCTACTATATTCTCACCTCTCCCCCTTTACGCCCAAAAGAAAACCTCTGTGAACGGACCTTTGATCCCCTATTCTGATAGCCCTTTATATGATCGTGCTACAAATGTTGCTTCATAATACTCTGGTATTGTCCCTTGAGATGTCTTATTTCATTTAAAGCACCGTGCAAATTCAGATTATTACCTGTTAAGAGTCATAAATGCGTTCTACTATTGTGTTTGATTTAGTTTAGTTTAGTTTCGAGGGTACACACGTTTAGAATCAGTAATTCACCGTTGATTTACTGTAAGCTCACAGCTTATGCCATGAATACCATTGGTGTTTGGTGCAAGTTGGTACCAGTGGTGCAAGTTCAGTTTAGTTCAGTTTAGTTTATTGTCACATGTACCGAGGTACAGTGAAAAGCTTTTGTTGCGTGCTAACCAGTCAGCAGAAAGACAACACATGATTACAAACGAGTCATTCACAGTGTACAGATACATGATAATAACTTTTAGTGCAAAGTAAAGCCAGTAAAGTCCGATCAAAGATAGTCCGAGGGTCACCAATGAGGTAGATAGTAGTTCAGGACCGCTCTCTAGCTGTGGTAGGATGGTTCAGTTGCCTGATAACAGCTGGGAAGAAACTGTCCCTGAATCTGGAGGTGTGCGTTTTCACACTTCTGTACCTCTTGCCGATGGGAGAGGGGAGAAGAGGGAGTGGCCGGGGGTGAGACTGGTCCTTGATTATGCTGCTGGCCTTGCCGAGGCAGCGTGAGGTGTAGATGGAGTCAATGGAAGGGAGGTTGGTTTGTGTGATGGTCTGGGCTGCGTCCACAATTCTCTGCAATTTCTGCACCAGAGTGTGGTGACTCTTTGCACGCCGGTCCCAGAAAAGGATCTGCTGACATTCATTACAATTTAAACGTATGTAACCCTGGAGCATATCTTTCCATACACGACCTCTCCTCCACAGCCAGCACAGGACTATGAATTATTACCCCACCAAAACGGAGTCAGGCAGCATCTCTGGAGGGAATGGACAGGTGATGTTTCTGAAACGTCACCTATCCATGTTCTCCACAGATGCTGCCTGACCCGCTGAGTTACTCCAGCACTTTGTGAAACGTCACCTATCCATGTTCTCCACAGATGCTGCCTGACCCGCTGAGTTACTCCAGCACTCTGTGAAACGTCACCTATCCATGTTCTCCACAGATGCTGCCTGACCCGCTGAGTTACTCCAGCACTCTGTGTCTGTCTTGGTATAAACCAGCATCTGCAGTTCTTGGTTTCTATAAACTAGGTGATGTTTCGGGTTGTGACCACGCTTCAATCTCAACCTCCAGCTCCCTGTATCTCTAGCTTCTTCATATTGGCCATTCTATCACCCATGTTTGAAGAAGGGTCTCGACCCAATCGTCACCCATTCCTTCTCTCCAGAGATCTTGCCGGTCCCAATGAGTTACTCCAGCATTCTGTGTCCATTACCCCTGTCGTTTAAGAAGGAACTACAGTTGTTGGAAAAATCGTAGGTAGATAAAAATGCTGGAGAAACTCAGCGGGTGAGGCAGCATCTATGGAGAGAAGGAGTAGGTGACGTTTCAGGCCGTTCCATAGATGCTGCTCACCCGCTGAGTTTCTCCAGCATTTTTGTCTACCTAAGCTTAAAGGAAAAGTCAGTTCCAGAAATGCTCTTCTTAGTAAGCAGAGTACCTCAAACTGGGGAGCAAATTCTACAACCATTAGATCAACAGCTCTGGCTCTCTGCTTGTTCCCTGCCGAGTGTGCCTGCGCTGTATGGTAGCACTCAGCTCATGCAAGGATGATTGATCCTGTGCTAAGCACAAGCAGTCGCTGCATCAAGTGGATGCATGACACCCACCAAGACTGACAACATCTACCTACTCTCTGGCAAGAGGTGCAGCTAGTCAAAAAGAACGCCTCAGACAATCAGAGGATGAAAGACGCCCCCTACATGACCACCCTTTGCTACCTCAGCGTTTCCCCTGGACTGCAGTGCATCGTCCAGAAGTCTCAGACTCTGGGAAGAGAGGACCAGAGAGATCTCCGGAAGACATTCACATGTTAATGCTCAGTTCACATTAACCAACCTGATCTCCCGGTGGCTCAGCACTTCAACTCCCCCTCCCATTCCCAATACGACCATTCTGTCCTGGGCCTCCTCCATGGCCAGAGTGAGTCCCACCGCAAATTGGAGGAGCAGCACCTCATATTTCGCTTGGGTAGTTTACACCCCAGCGGTATGAACATTGACTTCTCCAATTTCAGGTAGTCCTTGCTTTCTCCTTCCTTCCCCTCCCCTTCCAGCTCTCCCACAGCCCACTGTCTCCGCCTCTTCCTTTCTTTTACCACCCTCTGACATCAGTCTGATGAAGGGTGTCGACCCGAAACGTCACCTATTCCTTCGCTCCATAGATGCTGCCTCACCCGCTGAGTTTCTCCAGCATTTTTGTCTACCTTCCAGCATATTTTTCCAGCATCTGCAGTTCCTTCTT
>JAXLNO010004880.1:0-93311 GCA_038087875.1 Malacoraja senta | reverse complement strand
CTAATGGCGTATTTTGAAGTCTCAAATTCATAATTTAAGGGCCTGTCCCACTTTCTCGATCTAATTCACGACCTTCTTTACTTATGGCCATTTTTCATCATGTTGAAAAAATGCCCCGACCTACTTGATGCCACGGGTACCTACGACTAGCATCACGACCTGCTACGACCTACCTCCAACCTCCTACGACCAACCTCGACCTCCTACGACCTTGTGACGACCGTGCTGCGAGTATGAGTCTACGGTAAACTCGGAGGAAGTCGTGAATTAGGTCGTGAAAATGGGACCGGCCCTTAAGCACAACTGGATTTAATGGAAATCATGAAAGACGTGCTTCAGATTAAGAGCAAATGAAGATTCTATTTACTGGAGGGGTCCTTGTTGAATGTATCAAGACTTCTTGTGTTCGGGCTCATGCTTTGCAATCTCACCTTGCAGAAGTTGAGCAGTCAGTCAATCACCATTGGACCTCTCTGGAGAAAAAGGATAGATGATGTTTCAGGTCAGGACAGAGAATGACCCTCTATCATTCAATGATGTTCTTTGAGTTGAGTTTTGTTTATTGTCACGTGTTATGATGGGAAGAGGCAATGTCCTGTGAAGCCCCTGCCACTTCCTTCTCATCTGTTGGATGGCAGAATGCTGGACGCCTGCAGAACTCTTTGCCTTGTGAAACACAACCATTACACCAATGGGTTAGGTTTACAGGGTGGCGAGCTTGGCTCTAATGAAAACAGTCTGAGAAGTTAATTGGCTTCAGCTTAAGGTGCAGTGGAAGTGTTAATTGGAGAGGCCAGGACACAAAAATTGAGTAAAGGCTTCTGGGCTGTTAGGCCATTTGGTCAATGTAAATGTGCCTTCTGCAGAAATAGGACAAGCTGCAGAATGGTGCCAGTTTGTCTAGAGCCTAGATCAGAGCTGCAGGAAGAGAATGGACCACCTGCAGACCCTGATAATTAGTTGCAATTTGCATGGAATGGATTGGATGAATGCAAACCAGACATACACATTGTACATATTGTTGCAAAGCTTTACTTTGCTGGATGTTGATTGGATTAAGTATTGAGTCTTGTCTGGTTTTCTTGCATATCAGGACACATGTTGCGATGTTCGTTTCCTTTGAGAAGCACCGTTTGAATACATTGTATTAGTTACTGTATTATTGGGTTATGGAAATATCTATCATGTACTGGGTTAATCGATATCTGTTATTGGACTGTATAGAGACCACCCCTATGTGGTTTGGCCCCTCAAGGTTCGGGGATCTATAAAAGACCGCTCCCACGAGGTCCTGTGTCGATCTTTTGGCAGAACGTTTTGGACTGCGTGACCTTCTGGAGCGTCTCTGCTTGAGCGAGGCTAGGATGACTTGATCAGGCAGATATGAGGATCGAACCCGCGGTGGTTAGGTACAGTAGTGCGAACTGTAATTGTGTTTTATCAAAATTAAGTTTATATGCGCAAGTGTTTGACTCAGTGATTTTTGACTGAAACTAGACTGGGGGGAAGCTTAGAATGAACTATTTACAGAAGGAGCCACATAAACTATTAGGAATGTTGAATGTGGCATGGGGCAAAATACTTCCATGACAGAAACAATGTCTCCAACACTTTGTGACCTTTTTTTGAAAACCAGCATTTACAGTTCCTTGTTTCTACATCACCGATAGACAGTAAATTAAGCATATCTATCAGCCTTCTTCTTTCACATCAAAGTCCCTTTTTCAGTCCTCTGCCCAATATGCAGAACTCATCCATGCCCCTACATATGGCATCCCTGATTGACAAAGACACAAAGTGCTGGAGTACTTCAGCATCCTTGGATAACAGGTGGCGTTTCAAGGCAGGATCCTTCTTCTGGGAAAAAGGTGTCCCAAGGGGCGGCAGTCGCACAGCGGTAGAGTTGCAGCCTCACAGCACCAGAGACCCGGGTTCCATCCTGACTATGGGTGTCGTCTGTACGGAGTTTGTGCGTTATCCACGTAACCTGAGTGATTTTTTTTTTGCAAAATCTTTGGTTTTCTCCCATAATCCAAATACGTACAGGTTCGTAGGTTAATTGGCTTGGTATAAATGTTTTTTTTTAATGTCCCTTTTGTGTGTAGGACAGTGTTAATGTGTGGGGATCACTAATCGATGCGGACTCGGTGGGCCGAAGGGCCTGTTTCCGCACTGTATCTGTTCACTAAACTGAACTAAATTAAACGCGAAACATCAACTATTTATATTCTCCAAAGATTCTGCCCGACTTGCTGAGGTACTTCAGCACTTTGTGTCTTTTTTTGAAAACCAGCATCAACAGTTCCTTGTTTCTATGTCCCCGATACACAGTTAATAGTAAGATTAAATGAGAACTTACCAGTTTGATGTTTGATCTTTATTTTATGAGGAGTTACGTTGGTGATTCCGTGAAGAAGTCCCGCCAGAGCACATGCCCTTCAATCTTCAAAGCGGCGGTATGAAATCACAGATAACAGATTATTTGAAGTAACATAGTAAGATCAGCAACATGAGAACTACCATATGACCTTTATGAGAGAGAGGGTTGGGCATGGTGGGCACGTAATCACGAACTTAACTCCTCATAAAATAAAGATCAAACTTCAAACTGATAAGTTCTCGTTTAATCTTACTATTTTACTTTGGAGTCACGTGAGTGATTCCGTGAAGAGTTCAAAGCTCTGTGATTTTATGCCGCAGATTCAAATCCAGGCTTCTCACTGCATTGATTGACTTCGGATGAGAAATAATCAATAATGCGTTAAACATGAAATTGAATATCATGCAGTAACAATTGATTTGAATAATCAAAACAAACAGTAACCCCTCTATCCCAGCGGAAACTTAAACAGAACTTAATACTGAATTAGCAAACAGCCCCCGATCGGCAATCGGCCGATGGTAAAAAATGTTGAAAACCAATTCATTTGACCACCCGGCGCCTGCGAGAATATGTCCATCGCCCTGGCCGCCAACGTTGCTGCTGCCCTAGTGGAATGAGATGTATACACATCAGTGTTAATACCTGCCTGAATCAACACTTGCTTAAACCACCTTGAGATAGTCTACACTGACACTCTCTTGTGTGGTTTCTTGTAACTGATAAACAATCCTGTTTCCACATTTATTAAGGTCCTTGTACCTTCAATATAAAGTAATAAATGTGTCCTTACACATAAACATGGATCAGTAGGATATGCTGAAAACACAATTTTAAAAACCTGTCGCACCTGACCTGCTCTGTTTGAGCAGTTCGTAAATATAAAACATAGCATTCTCTTCTGCCACTTCCATCTTGTCTAGCTGAAGATTTTGCAAAGTCTGCACTCACTGTGCTGATACCAATGCCATGAGCATGACCACCTTCATGGTGAGTTTGGCCAATTCAGAGACGTGACAGGAACCCACTGACGAAGCATCTTGTGGACCACACTTACATCACAAATCGCCATATACCTGGGTTTAGGAGGTTTGGAGTTGAAATTCCTTTCATCAATCGAGCTATGAGAGGATGAGAACCAATAGGATCTTTTCCTGACCCCATCAAAAAATATGAGGACAAAGCACTTAAAGTTGTATTAATGGTGCTATAACTGAGCCCCTCCTCATAGAAGAGTGTCGACAGGAACTCTAAAACATCCACAATACCTGCAGTACTATAGTCAATATTATTTTGTACACAATATTGCTCCCATTTTTTTCATAAGCAATATACCGCTTTTGAGTACTCTTTCTCCAGGCTGCATTGAGCATGTCCACTGTTCGCCCAGACAGTCCTCGCCCCAGGTATGACCTTCTTAAAACCTGCAAATTAACAAGTCAATACGGTCACATAATGGATGACTTTCCCGTGTTAGCGGGTGCTCCAGTAAATTCCTACACTTGGGAACCACCAAAGGAGGTTGGATCGCTAACTGTAACATCAAAGGGAACCATGCTTGAGTCGGCCAATTAGGTATTACAAGCACCCCCGAAGCGGCATCCTGCTTGATTTTTTGCTGACTCCAACCTATGAGGCAGAATGGTGGGAAAATATATTAAAAACATGCCACCCCAATGTAGCGAGAAAGCAGCAATTGCAACTGCCCCCGTGTCTGGTTCCCATGAAATATATTTAGGCAGCTGGTGGTTAAACCTCGATGCAAAACAAATCGATATCTGGCATTCATGTATAAGTACTATATTATTGAGCACCTCCTGGTTCAACATCCACTCTGTGTTGTCATGGAAATTTCGTGACCTGGCGTCTGCTACTATTTTGAATCTACCTGGTAGATAAATAGCTGAAAGCTAAATATCTTTATCAATACACCAGGCCCAAATTTGATTAGCCAATCTGTCACAAGATACCGACTTGATTCCACCCATGTGATTAATATATGCCACTGCTGTAGTATTGTCGATCTGAAACTGAACATGCAGGTTACCTTTGTTAGAGCAATCAGCCTTATCCATAAAAAGCTCTAAATAGTTAATTCCCCATGTCTGCAGAAGCGATGCCTCTTGCTCAGTCCATCTGCCTCCACAGCTGGAACTCATATCCGTGGCACCCCACCCGAGTCCACTGACATCCATCTGAAATATCATGGAAGGCTGCTCAAGCACTATGTTGCTCAAACGACTGGACACATGCTGAATCCACCATTGCAAATCAGCAACAGCCTCTGCTGATAACTGCATGGGTCTATCATAATGACCCGAATGTATCCTTAGTGCCTCCATTAGCTTAATAGAGCTGTCAATTAGCTCTACCCTTTCCTCCCTGGGCAGAGTCACTACCATGTTAATTGAATCAATTGTGACCCAAATAGTTAGGTGTTAATTTGGATTTCTCTGGATGGATAATGCTGCCGAATCTTTGAAAAGTGGAATTAACAACTGCCACCATTTACTTCAGCTGTTCTCTTGAATACACCTGCAAGCATGATATCATTGAGATAAGCCATGAGTACATGACCCTGGCCTCTCAGCATGCCTAGTATAGGTTTTAACAATTTTGTGCCATAGTTGATCCATCCAGGTGAATTTCAAATATCTTCTATCCTGCAAATGAACAGACATTGAGTAATACGCATCCCCAAGCTCCATAGTTGCCACAAAGCATCCTCTGGAACCCAGTTGCTTGGCAGTGACAAATGTTTCCATCTTAAAATGTCTATACTGAATCCCCCATCCTTTTTTGGCCTGGGAAAATTATTAGACACAAATTGATGGAGTTGGTGAACCGACTTTCCAATTACACCTTTATCACATAAGCTTTCAAGCTCAGCCTGAACCTCCATCTGTTCTGTTAGTGAAAACTGAAAAGTTCTCCCAGGAACATGCTGAATGTGCAAATCACAATTTGGATTGAACTCCATTCGAAACCCTTGACTAACACTCAGTATAAACAGATCTGAGGTAATTTGCTTCCATTCATCCCGGAACAGATGTAATGTACCCCCAGATTTTAGTTGTGTCACATTTGATAAGTGCACATGAGAACCAGGCCCACCTACCTCTTTGGTACCTGGTGGATCCCGTTGTCCCCGGCCCCTGGCGGGAAGCCCCACATTTGACCGTGTTCCCGCTGCAGAATGCCACCTGCGCATCTGCATTGCCGGCCGACTTGTTCCTGGTCCAGACCAATCTGTCCCTCGTTTGTAGGGGAACTTTATTTTTGGGAAACTTGACGACCGCCGGTGGCTTGATCAAGCCCACCGTCTTTGCCTCGTCATCCATCTCCTTGACACGCTTGGCGAGGTCCTCTCCGAAGACTAGGTTGGCCGGCTGTATGTTGCTGGGCTGGCAGAGTGCTGCAACCTTGGGATTAATGGTGGGCCGAATGGCACTTTTCCTGAGACAATTTATCTAAAAAATGGGCGCTACAAAGCAACCCTAGTACCTCTTGCTGCGTCTCCGACAGATGCCCTCCATCCACCGTTCTAGCGAACGCCGTGATTCCTGAGCCAAGGAGTTTCAGGGTTCTCTGCAGCTTCATCTCCTGGGCACTCCTGCCCACGCCCATCTGGCTCCATATCACCCGGTTCACTGCTGGCACCTTCAGCAACACGCAGTTCCCCGGGGTCTCCTGTTTCTTGGCGATTCCAGATTCTGACAGGACAGCAAATCATGCCGCCAGAGATGGGACCTCTGACAACGGCCGTCTTCGCTAGGCTCACCGTCAGGGTCAGAACTCAGCTGACCCTCTGCACTCGCCTCTTCAATGAGGGTGCTATCAAGGGAGCCCTCTATATTGTGGAGGCCAGCTCTTCTCCCAGTGGCTCTCCATACTCTGACGTGACAGCAAATCGTGCTGCCAGAGATGGGACCTCTGACAACGGCCGTTCTTCGCTAGGATCAAAGTCACCGTCAGAGTCGGGGTCAGAACTCAGCTGACCCTCTGCACTCGCCTCTCCAATGAGGGTGCTATCAAGCAGCCCTCTACTAGGTGCTGCCAGCGCGGCTCTTCTCCAGCCTGGCGCCCACACGACTCCTCCCCCCGGAGTGTGCCTTGCTGGAGCAACCTATGTATAAGGTGCTCCCTTTGGGATAACCGTTGAAAAAACGGTATCCAGCCCCGTAAGGGACTCCTCCCGGCCCGACTCAGTTGAGTCCGAGGGCCTCGCAGACTTGTCCGTGGCCTTACGCCCGACTGCCGTTGGCTCCGTGCTTTGCAGCACCAAGTCTGCAGTCGCCCCGCTCCCGGCCGGCGACTGTGCAGGGGTACTAGGCACCCGCTCACAGACCACACTCCCACGGCTCTCCATCGATTTACCTGCGGCTCGCCTCTCCCCTTGGTCGTCTCGTCCATGGTGCTTCCTGGAACAGAAAACCCAGAGCACGGCACCACAGCAAAACGACTCCAAACTCCAGCTAAGTTTTCCCACTTACCTGGAGTTTTAAACTACTTACGGCTGGAGGAGCCAATGCGTCATACGTAAAGACGCGCATGCGCTCTGGCGGGACTTCTTCACGGAATCACTCACGTGACTCCGAAGTAAAATTAAGTATATCTATCAACCTTCTCTTGTAACTTTTCACATCAAAGTTCCTATTTCAGTTCTCTGCAGCTGAGCTTATGTGTGACAAGGAGCCTCACAATCTATCCTTATCCCCTAACCCAGCAGCAGGAGGGTCAGTCATAGTTTTCCATCATATAACACTGCCACAATACTGTTTTCCCAATTCTGTTTATTTCCTGCTTTTGGCAGCTGCGATTATCACAGTGACAGAGTATCTTTATCATGGTGTCCTCTTGTTGTGTGCTCTTGTGTCCTATTGCTTAGAGTTGCTGTCCCTCCCCGGTTCCTTAGTTTTAGTTTAGTTTAGAGATACAGCGCGGAAACAGGCCCTTCAACCCACTGAGTCCGCACTGACCAGCGATCCCCGCACACTAACATCATCCTACACACACACACAAAGGACAATTTACAATCTTATTGAAGCTAATTAACCTACAGACTTGCACGTGTGGGAGGAAGCCGAAGATCTCGGAGAAAACCAGTGCAGGTCACGGGGAGAACGTACAAACTCCGTACAGACAAGCATCCGTAGTCGGGATCGAACTTGGGTCTCCGGCGCTGTGTGGCAGCAACTCTACCGCTGCGCCAGCATGCCGCCCTTCTCTACCTTCAACAGTGCATCACTTTCCCCTACAGGACAGAATGGAGTTTGTGTGAAGATAGACACAAAAATAATTGAGTAAACAGCATTGTGGCAGAGTTACACTTGGTGAAAAACTAAGGCGGACCGTTCTGTAGCTGGGTTAGGGGGCAATGGAGTAACTCGACAGGTCAGACATCATCTCAAGAGTCAAGTCAAGAGTCAAGAGAGTTTTATTGTCATGTGTCCCAGATAGGACAATGACATTCTTGCTTGCTGCAGCACAAGAGAATATGTAAACATAATACAGAATAGGAGATAACAGGAGATAACAGTATCTCCGGAGAAAATGAATAGGTGACATCTTTGGGTCGATACCCTTCTTCAGACAGTTTGTGTTATTGGTTTGGATGATGTGGTTGTCACATTTGAACAGACAATAGACAATAGGTGCAGGAGTACACCAATCGGCCCTTCGAGCCAGCACCGCCATTCAATGTGATCATGGCTGATCATCCCCAATCAGTACCCCGTTCCTGCCTTCTCTCCATATCCCCTGACTCCGCTCTCTTTAAGAGCCCTCTCTCACTCTCTCTTGAAAGTATCGAGCTTTCAGAGCATTCAATATATGAAATGTGGGCATGAGATTCCTGGCACATTCCAGTCTACCCCTGCTAATCTTTCGACCCCTTGGTTACTAAAAATACATATATCTCTGAATGAAAATCATTCAAGGACTCTGCTTCCAATACCCTTCAAGTAAGAAAAACCCAAGACCTGCAAACCTCAGAAAAAAAACGAATTTTCTTATTTCCGTCTTAAATGGACAACCTCATTTTTTTTTTAGTTCTATGTTTTAGCTGCCTCCCCCCACCTAACTTCACACAATTGACACCCACCCATGTCTTCCTGAATCTAATATCTCCAAAATGTCTCATTAATCTATCAACCAGCTAGCTTTGTAAAACAACATATCGTCCCAGCAACCCTGGACACAGTTGATCAAAGATATTCCCCTTGTCCAATCTCTCTTTCTGCCAACCACTCTGCAGTTTGATACTAGCTTTGTGTGGCGTAGCAGTAGAGTTGCTTCCTTTTAGTGCCAGAGACCCGGGTTCGAACCTGACTATGGGTGCTGTCTGCCTGGAGTTTGTTCATTCTTCCCATGACCTGTGTGGGTTTTCTCCGGGTGCTCTGGTTTCCTCCCACAATCCAAAGATGTGCAGGTTTGGAACTAATTGGCTTGGTAAAAATTGTGAATTGTCCCCTGTAAGTGTAGGATTGTGTCTGTCTGTGTGTGGGGGATTGCTGGTTGGCATGGACTCGGTGCATCAAAGGGCCTGTCTCCATGCTGTATCTCAAAACTAAAGTAAAGTAACCTCATTTGTTGCATGTTTCTAATACTGATGGTCTTTGGCTGTTACTTTCCACAAATGCTGCCTGACTTGCAGAGTGTTTTTCTGATTTATTCTTCAAAAAGACATTCAGCAGGTCAGGAAGCTTGTAATGAAAGTAAAAGTCATATGCCTTTTATCAGAATTGGAAACATGCAAAAAATAAGGTTAGTGTACTTTAGCTTCGAGTTACAGCGTGGAGATACACCGAGTCCGTGCCGCCCAGCAATCCCCATGCATTAACACAAACTAATAAATACTTCAATGCAATAAATATAGTAACACAATATACCTACCTTAGAATTGAGGAGTGAAGGAATCTATTAAAGATTAATCAGTAAGAACAAGGAGAAAATTTAAAGAGTTATTTGTGCAGAATATTTGGAAGGTTTTGTCAGTTGTAGTTTTTTGAAGCAAAGACCATTGTAATTTCTCAAACCAAAAAAATAGAAAATCATTTGATGGAATATAGATACAGAGTGATGTTGAGAGATTAGTTCCGTTAGAGATGGCTCAAGCAAAATGTCAGCCGAGTGGTGATTGGTCAATTGCCCAGCTTCCTTTATATTTCAATGTGTTCACGCAGTCTATGTTGATAGAAAATTTTAAAAAAAAATATTTCAATTCAATCCCAGATGCCAATTGTTAATCACTTCTTGTTATTCTGCTTCTGGTTTCTGGTTTCTATCCTTCTACAAAGGATACAATGGTGGCACGATGGCGCAGCAGTAGAGTTGCTGCCTCACAGTGCCAGAGTCCCAGGTTCGATCCTGACCTGACTAAGGGTGCTGTCGGTGTAGAGTTTATACATTCTCTCTGTGACCGCATCGGTTTTCTCTGGATGCTCCGGTTCCAGTTTCCTCCCACATTCCAAGGACACACAGGTTTGCAAGTTCATTGGCCTCTGTAAATTGTCCTTAGTGTGTAGGATAAAACTAGTGTATGGGTGATCATTGGTTGGTGCTGACTCACTGAGCCGAAGGGTCTGTTTCTGCATTGTATCTCTAAACTAAACCATTATTATGAGGAACAAGAAAATGGCAGATGAGTTGAACAGGTACTATGGTTCTGTCTTCACTTAGGGAGGCACAAACAATCTCCCAGATGTACTAGGGGACAGAGGACGTAGGGTGATGGAGGAACTGAAGGAAATTCACATTAGTGAGGAAATGGTGTTGGATAGACTGATGGGACTGAAGGCTGATAAATCCCCAGGGCCTGATGGTCTGCATCCTAGGGTACTCAAGGAGGTGGCCCTAGAAATCATGGATGCATTGGTGATCATTTTCCAATGTTCTATAGATTCAGGATCAGTTCCTGTAGATTGGAAGGTAGCTAATGTTATAGATACATAGAAAATAGGTGCAGGAGTAGGCCATTCGGCCCTTCGAGCCTGCACCACCATTTAATATGATCATGGCTGATCATCCAACTCAGTATCCCGTACCTGCCTTCTCTCCATACCCCCTGATCCCTTTAGCCACAAGGGCCACATCTAACTCCCTCTTAAATATAGCCAATGAACTGGCCTCAACTACCCTCTGTGGCAGAGAGTTCTAAAGATTCACCACTCTCTGTGTGAAAAAGTTTTTTCTCATCTCGGTCTTAAAGGATTTCCTCCTTATCCTTAAGCTGTGACCCCTTGTCCTGGACTTCCCCAACATCGGGAAAAATCTTCCTGCATCTAGCCTGTCCAACCCTATAAGAATTTTGTACGTTTCTATAAGAACCCCTCTCAATCTCCTAAATTCTAGCGAGTATAAGCCAAGTCTATCCAGTCTTTCTTCATATGAAAGTCCTGACATCCCAGGAATCAGTCTGGTGAACCTTCTCTGCACTCCCTCTATGGCTATAATGTCCTTCCTCAGATTTGGAGACCAAAACTGTACGCAATACTCCAGGTGTGGTCTCACCAAGACCCTGTACAACTGCAGTAGAACCTCCCTGCTCCTATACTCAAATCCTTTTGCTATGAAAGCTAACATACCATTCGCTTTCTTCACTGCCTGCTGCACCTGCATGCCTACTTTCAATGATTGGTGTACCATGACACCCAGGTCTCGCTGCATCTCCCCTTTTCCTAATCGGCCACCATTTATATAATAGTCTGCTTTCCTGTTTTTGCCACCAAAGTGGATAATCTCACATTTATCCACATTATACTGCATCTGCCAAACATTTGCCCACTCACCCAGCCTATCCAAGTCACCTTGCAGTCTCCTAACATCCTCCTCACAGCTAACACTGCCCCCCAGCTTAGTGTCATCCGCAAACTTGGAGATGTTGCCTTCAATTCCCTCATCCAGTTCATTAATATAAATTGTAAATAGCTGGGGTCCCAGCATTGATCCCACTTTTCAAGAAAGGAGGGAGAGAGAAAGCAGGGAATTATCGACCAGTTAGCCTGACATCGATGGTGGAGAAGATGCTGGAGTCGATTATCAAAGATGTAATAGCAGCGCATTTGGATAGCTGTAACAGGATCGGTCCAAGTCAGCTTGAATTTACAAATGTTCTGGAACTTTTTTAGGGTGTAACTAGGAACATTTTAGAGCCTTCCCTCACAGTGGGAAACTTTGATCCCGCTGTGTGGGGAATGCCTGTGTTAAGGCTATTGTGTTATGTGCTCTTTATTATTCGTAATATGGCTGTATGGCGACCACACATTTCACTGTACCAATTGGGACATGTGACAAATAAATATATCTTGTATCTTGTATCTTGAAAATGGACAAGGGAGAGCCAGTGGATGTAGTGTATCTGGACTTTCAGAAAGCCTTTGATAAGGTCCCACATAGGAGATTAGTGGGCAACATTAGAGCACATGGTATTGGGGGTAGAGTGCTGACATGGATAGAGAAGTGGTTGGCAGACAGGAAACAAAGAGTAGGGATTAACAGGTCCCTTTCAGAATGGCAGGCAGTGACTAGTGGGGTGCCGCAAGACTCGGTGCTGAGACTGCAGCTATTTTAATATACATTAATGATTTAGATGAAGGAATTAAAAGTAACATTAGCAATTTTGCAGATGACACAAAGCTGGGTGACAGTGTGAACTGTGAAGAGGATGCTATGAAGATGCAGAGTGACTTGGACATGTTGGGTGAGAGGGCAGATGCATGGCAGATGAAATTGAAATTGAAATTGAAATTATTTTATTTGTCACATGTGCCAATTGGCACAGTGAAATGTGTGATTGCCATACAGCCATGCAATCAAAAATAAGAACACCACACATGATAGAGTTCAACATAAAACATCCCCACACAGCAGAATCAAATTTTCCCACTGTGAGGGAAGGCACCAAAGTCAGTCCTCTTCCTCTAATGTTCCCCAATGTTCACCCGTGGTCGGGGGCCTCCCCGAGCCCACCGCAGTCGCCGCTACGGGCGGTCCGATGTTCAGGCCCGCTCGCCGGGGTGATGTAAGTCCGACGTCGGGGCTGGGTGACCTCCTCAGCGGCCTGGACATCAGAGTCGGCCACCTCCTACCGGAGTACACGGCTCCCAAAGTCCGCAGGCTGCGCCGGGCAGAGATGCAGAGATGCAGTGCTGGCGGCCCTCGGCAAAGGGCCCCAGGACTCTGTGATGTTATTCAGCGCCGGCCGCGTTGGAAGCTCTCCCAAACCGCAGCTCCACGATGTTGGAGCTCTCCCAAACGCTGGTAGCTCTCCAAAACCGCAGCTCCACGAGCTCCAAACGGCGATCCAGGTCGGCATCGCCCGCTCCGCCTGCTCCGCGGTGAATTCAGCGCAGCGCCGCCGCTGTTGCAGCTCTGGTCCAGTTCCCGGCCCCCGGCAGGAAAGGCCGCTCCGATCCAGGTGGTAGGCCGCGAGGAGGGGGGCGAGGACGCGACTTGGAGAAATAGTCGCGTCCCCGCCAGGAAGTGACTGGGAAACAGTTTCCCCCTTACCCTACCCCCCTCCCCCACATAGAAAAGCTGCCCTCAGTGTAGCGCCCCCTGTTGAGTGGATGCAGTATAATGTAGATGCAGTATAATGTGGATAAATGTGAGGTTATCCACTTTGGAGGCAAGAACGGGAAGGCAGATTATTATCTGAACGGTGTCAGGTTAGGAAAAGGGAAAGTATAATGAGACCTGGGTCACATCAGTCACTGAAAGTAAGCATACAGGTACCACTGGCAGTGAAGAAAGCTAATGGCATGTTAGCCTTCATAAAGAGAGGAGTTGAGTATAGGAGCAAAGGGTCCTTCTGCAGTTGTACAGGACCCTAGTGAGACCACACCTGGAGTATTATGTGTAGTTTTGACCTCCTAATTTGAGGGACATTCTTGCTATTGAGGGAGTGCAGCATTGGTTAATTCCCTGGATGGCGAGACTGTCATATGATGAAAGAATGGAGCGACTTGGCTTGTATTCACTGGAATTTAAAAGGATAAGAGGGGATCTTATAGAAACATATAAAATTATTAAGGGATTGGATACCCTAGATGCTGGAAACATGTTCCCGATGTTGGGGGAGTCCAGAACCAGGGGCCACAGTTTAAGAATAAGGGGTAGGCCATTTAGAACTGAGATGAGGAAAAACTTTTTCACAGAGAGAGTTGTGAATTTGTGGAATTCTCTGCCTCAGAAGGCAGTGGAGGCCGATTCACTGGATGCATTCAAAAGAGAGTTAGATAGAGCTCTTAGGGCTAGCGGAATCAAGGGGTATGGGGAGAAGTCAGGAACGGGGTACTGATTGTGGATGATCAGCCATGATCACATTGAATGGCGGTGCTGTCTCGAAGGGCCGAATAGCGTACTCCTGCACCTATTGTCTATGGATCTATGGATCTATGTGTCTGTGTCTATGTGTCTAGTAACTGTATGTGTAATAATATGGACATGATTAAGAGAATTAAGGGACAGAAGTTTAAGGGTAACATGAGGGGGAACTTCTTTACTCAGAGAGTGGTTGCTGTGTGGAATGAGCTTCCAGTGGAAGTGGTGGAGGCAGGTTCGATTTTATCATTTAAAAATAAATTGGACAGGTATATGGACGGGAAAGGAATGGAGCGTTATGGTCTGAGTGCAGGTAGATGGGACTAGGTGAGAATAAGTGTTCGGCACGGACTAGAAGGGCCTAGATGGCCTGTTTCCGTGTTGTAATTGTTTTATGGCATTTAATCAGCCTAAGACTTTTGGTGCCATTTTAAGAACCACCAGTGAAACCATTATAAAATTACCAAGACCATCGTTCAGCATGCTCCAAAGAATGAAATTCTATTTATGAAACAGTTCTTTCTGAATAAGGAGAAGAGTATCCAGGACTGTGTAATATACTGACCTACTGAACAAACAGTGTCCAAGGCTTTTTCCCTTATGGTTAACAAAATACTAACAAGTCAGCAAAAGAAAAACAGCTGAACAAACTATACAAGTCTAGTCTAATTAATTAACCAGATTCCTATTGAACTCTCTCAAGCTATATCCTATTTTGGCTTCATTTGAAACTAGTTAACTGGACAGGATCCCCTAATCAAGTAAAACATCCCAGTATTTTGATAATGCTGAGCAGTCAGAATATTAATAGATCTTCCAGATTTCATGTTGAACAAAACACTGATCCATGGGCTGCCGGAGCAACTAAACTGAATAGGCTTCTAGTTATCTATTTGTACAGATTATAGCCATTCCTTCAAACAAGATGATTAAAACTGATGAATGAGCAGTTCAAATGACAGCAGTGAAAATGTGTAACCACCCATTTCTTGGATGACGATCTAAAAGGCCTGTCTCATGGGTATGCGGTTACTGGCGGTTACTGGCGGTGAAGCAGGAAGTTTGGACCGCTCGTGGACCGCCAGAGACTGCGGGGTTGGTCCAACGCACACCGCCGGAACGTGCGCTGTTGGTCCCAACACCGCACGGTGCTCACAAAAAACCGACAACGTTCAAAAATGTTGTCCTACCGCCAGTGCGGCACGAGCACCGCCACAGCCGCCGCCAGTGTGCCGTTAGCGCCGTGAGCACCACTAGCACCGCCACAGCCGCCGCCAGTGCGCCGTTAGCGCCGTGAGCACCACTAGCACCGCCACAGCCGCCGCCAGTGCGCCGTTAGCACCGTGAGCACCACTAGCACCGCCACAGCCGCCGCCAGTGCGGCACGAGTACCGCCACAGCCGCCGCCACAGCGCCACGATCACCACTAGCACCGCCACAGCCCCGCGATCCGAAATGACATCATCGCATAGCGAGTCGTGTTGCGCGGTGTCGTCATCACCCGACGCCGCGCGACGTCCTTTTGCAGTCGGCCCAGTAAGGTTTAATTTGTTTTTACTTACCGCAAGCTCGTGGGACCGGCCGTACGGAGATCACTCGGCCCCCGCGCGGCATCCGTGCGGCACTCCCGCGGCATACGCGCGGCGCTCTCGCGGTTGCCGTGCGGTCCCCTCTTCCGGCGACGCCGCGCTTCACCGCCAGTAACTGCCTGCCCGTGGGACAGAGCCATAACTGATCAATTTATTTTAAAAATAATTGCCAGTTATTTTGGAATATACTGGGGTAGGGTTCAACGTTTGCAACAATGTGACAAGGAAGTCAACAAGCCAGCAGATAATCATGCAGTGATCCAGATATTTTGTTTTCTTAGATTCGAAGAGGACAGCAGACAAGTTTGTGCGGTATGGTGGCACAGCGGTAGAGTTGCTGCCTTACAGCACCAGAGACCCAGGTTCGATCATGTCTACGGGTGCTGTCTGTATGGAGTGTGTACATACTCCCTATGTCCATATGGGTTTTCCCCGAGTGCTCCGGTTTCCTTCCACACTCCAAAGACCTACAGGGCTTGTAGGTTAATGGAGTTTAGTGATTGTAACAAACTTGTCCCTAGTGTAGGATAGTGCAAGTGTATGGGAATCGCTGGTCGGTGTGGACTCAGTGGGCTGAAGGGCCTGTTTCCGCGCGGTATCTATAAAATAACCTGAACTAAACACCATTTTACAGTGTACGCTATTACACATTAAAAACATACCTTACCATCTTTCTAAAGATCATCAACCATTCTTCTACATAAAACACTGGCACACAAAAAGTTTCCAAGTCGTTGCAAGATCATTTCTATTTTTGTTTGCCGGCCCAAGAGTACATTTAATTAGGCTAGAATGAAACTCTCATGACTGACACATTGTTGTACCAAGTCCCACTCAGAACAATATTATTTTGTGGAATGCTATTGTTGGATATCACTCAGTACAATTCATTCAAATATAGGAAAGATCATCGCCTTTGGGGTTTAACAAGCATTTCCGTTATTTATGAGAAAAAGCATTGAAACTCAAACTGAATGAAACACTACATCTACAATAAGCCCATTATATTTCCAGAGATTAGCTTAATAGTTAGAATTAAGAAACCATACGTACCACGTTATTAGAGTACTGCAAACAGAAAATGTTTGAGATTTCAATTACAATCTACATTCAAACTAAAGCAGTGTTGTTTACAGGGGACTGCTGCACTAGGTGAGGCGCAAGGAACTGCAGTTGTGGAATCTTGAGTGAAACACAAAGTGCTGGAGTAACTCAGCGTGTCAGGCAGCATCAAGGGGATGCATAGGTGACATTTCGGGTCAGGACCCTTCCTCGGACTAAACGGTGAAGAATTTCTTCAAATGATTTACATATGGATATCACAGCTATCATAAAACGTAAGCTGGTTAACATAAATAGGTGGCTTTTCATTTTAGTTTCCTGAAAGATCGCTTTTTATATTTTTTAAAATATTAATTAGATTCTGTAAATGCCATTTTTTCTGAAGCCTGAATTTCATTGATTGGGATATTGAAATAACTTTTAAGCAAATTAAAGTTCCTTCCGCTTTTTAATTAATTCTCAGGGGATCTATCACTCAGGCAGATATTGGAAGCGTAAGCAAAATATCCTTTTTCACCGTTGCAAATGTCAACTTGGAGTGTGGATATCCCATTTTTTCTCTCTTCCTTCCCCACCCCCTCCCTCTCCCCCATACAACACATCACCTCTGTGTGCTGTAGCATGTATCAGCATATAAAACGCACACCCCGGCCACACACTCATTCCACCCCGGCTACACACAGAAGGTACAGGAGCCTGAAAACGACAACGTCCAGGTTCAGGAACTGCTTCTTCCCTGCAGCCATCAGGTTATTAAACACTACAACCTCAAATAAACTCTGAACTACATAGACTATTATAGTTATTATTGCACTCTTATTGTTTTTTTAACGTGTACGTATGTATGCGTACATGTACGCATGTATGTATGTATATATAAAAGATAGACACAAAATGCTGGAGTAACTCAGCGGGACAGGCAGCATCTGGAGAGAAGGAATGGATGATGTTTCGGGTCGAGATGTCAGGGGAGTGGGCGGGACATAGATAAAATGTACTCGGAGACAGTAAGACTGGTGGGAGAACTGGTAAGGAGGAGGGGATGGAGAAAGGGGGAAAGCTAAGGCTACAGTATTTGAAGTTACAGAGAAGTTTTCAAGAGAGAGTTAGATTTAGCTCTCAGTGCTAAGGGAATCAAGGTATATGGGGAAACAGCCGGAATGGGATACTGATTTTTGGATAATCAGCCATGATAATATTGAATGGCGATGATGGCTCGAAGGGCCGAATGGCCTACACCTGCACCTATTTTCTATGTTTATAAGTCAATGTTCTAAGTCTAACAGTCTCTGCAGAAAGCAGAAAGAATGGAGATGGGAAGGTGTGGCCAGTAGTGGGATCCCGTTGGAGGATTGTTGGAGGAGTATAAGCTGTATGCGACGACTGATGGGGTGGAAGGTGAGGACAAGGGGGAAACTGTCCTTGTTACGAATGGGGGGAGGGGGAGCAAGAGCGGAGCTGTGGGATATTGAGGAGATCCTAGTGAGAGCCTCATCTATAACGGAAGAGGGGAACCCCCGTCCCCTAAAGAATGAGGTCGTCTCCGATGCCCTGGTATGGAAAACTTCATCCTGGGCACAGATGCGGCGTAGACGGAGGAATTGGGAGTAGGGGATAAAGTCTTTACAGGAAGCAAGGTGGGAAGAAGTGTAGTCAAGATAGCAATGGGAGTCAGTGGGTTTGTAGTAGATTTCTTTCAATAGTCTGTCTTCTGTGATGGAGACGGTGAGATCTAGAAATGGTAGGGAGATGTCGGAGATGGTCCAAGTGAATTTGAGTGCAAGATGGAAATTAGTCATGAAGTTGATGAAGTCAGTGAGTTCTGCATGGGTGCAGGCAGCAATGAAGCGGTCGTCAATGTAGCAGAGGTAGAGTTCGGGGATAGGGCCAGTGTACGCCTGTAACAGGGATTGTGCGACTTACCCTACAAAGAGGCAGGCACAGCTAGGGCCCATGTGAGTGCACAATGCTGCGCCTTGGATTTGGAGGAAGTGGGAGGAATCGAAGGAGAAGTTGTTGAGGGTAAGGACCAGCTCTGCTAGGCAGAGGAGAGTATTGGTGGATGGAAATTTGCAGGTTCTGCTGTCGAGGAAGAAACGGAGGGCTTCAAGACCCTCCTGGTGGGGAATGGAGGTATAGAGTGACTGGACATCCATAGTAAAGATGAGGGAGTGGGGGCCTGGAAAACGGAAGTTATTGAGGAGACAAAGAGAGTGTGAGGTGTCTTGAACATAGGTTGGGAGGGATTGGACCAGCCGGGATAGGATGGAGTCGAGGTATGTGGAAATTAATTCAGTGGAACATGAACAATCAGAAACAATGAGTCTGCCAGGACAGTTCTGTTTGTGGATGTACAGTATATATTTATGTGTGTATTGGAAGGAACTGCAGATGCTGGTTTAAACCAAAGATAGACACAAAATGCTGGAGTAACTCAGCGGGACAGGCAGCATCTCTGGAGAGATGGAATGGATGACGTTTCGGGTCGAAACCTTTCTTCAGACATATATATATCTGTATATGTGAGTATGTGTATATGTACACACACTGAATTTTATTTTCTCATTTATTTATATTGTTTACAGTGTACTAAGTTTACATATTCTGTTGTGCTACTGCAAGTAAGATTGTTACTGTTCTGTCTGGGACATTTTGACAATAAAACGCTCTTGACTCTTGAAGCAAGCCATGCAAAGGAAATGAGTTTGAGGGACATCGAGATCTGACTCGAGTTCAGAGGCTACTTAGGTCAATTGAGCTTGATAGACAAGCAGCGCTGGATTGCCATGTCAAGTCCATGCGTATGAACAGTTGCTATTGACGTGCTATCTTGGGACCTGATCTCATAAACTTAACCGGTCAAACCCACTGAGCGACAGCCAGAGCAGCTACTTAATTTCCTAAGTTCACCAAGTCAAGCACATTTAACTGACAGGCTTTTTTCTTCTGACAGTCTGCTGCAAGCAAGCAGAACAACCAAATACTTAATGAATTACCTCCATTTGTTTTTTTTAATCAATGTAAAAGGACAAACTTGCAAAAAAAGGAATAATCTAAAGTGGAACTGAAGAGTTAAGAGCTATCGAACCCTCGAATAAAAAGAGCAGATCCAAGGAAAATCAACAAGGCCGAAGATATTTCAGAATCTACCATTCATCAGGTCAGGTTTGTTCTGCTGTAGACATACTTCTCACGCACTTCTGAGATACTCTTTTTATGAGAGCAGTAAGTCAATTGATCTCTGCCAAGATACAATCAATGAAGAAAAGAGAAACTGGCAGATATCAATTAACTTACTGCTTTCATAAAAAGAGTATCTCAGAAATTCATTAGTGATAGGAGCAGAATTAGGCCATTCGACCCGTCTAGTCTACTCCGCCATTCAATCATGGCTGATCTATCTCTCCCTCTCAACCCCATTCTCCTGCCTTCTCCCCATAACCTCTGTCACCCGTACTAATCGAGAATCTATCTATCTCTGCCTTAAAATTATATGTTCATAAGTGAAAAGTTCATAGCTGATGTGTTTAATACCCTGGAATAGATGTCATCTATCAGAACATGGAGTTAAAGGCTGCAAACTATGCAGATAGTCATCTTAGATAGAGGGCAAGTGTACATCTGAATAAAAGATATGCAATAGACATGTACAAAGGAAGGAAAAAGAATCAGTGAAAGGGAGTAATGCACCTGACGAAACTCAAGCTGCAGAATACATTCTTTGTATTGTTGAAATTATCATGGAAACTTAATGTTGGAAGCGTGCAGTAATCATCACATTTCTTACAGCGAGACTGTAGAATGCTTACATTTTTATGATTGCTCCCGGTGTCTGAGATATTTCACAGGTGCTTCTTACAATTTCTTCAAATCATAATTTCACATTTTTTTAGATTAGAAATACAGCGCGGTACCAGGCCCTTCAGCCCACCGAGTGTTCAACGACCAGAGATTCCCGCATACTAACACTATCCTACACACAATAGGATATAATTGTGTAATTTACAATTAATACCAAGCCAATTAATCTATAAAATATGTACGCCTTTGGAGTGTGGGAGGAAACCGAAGATCTCAGAGAAAATCCACGCAGGTCGCAGGGAGAACGTACAAACTCCGTACAGACAAGCACATGTAGTCAAGATCGAACCCGGGTCACTGGCACTGTGAGGTAATAGCTCTACAGGCCACCATGTATAGGAATGTATCAAAGCTTCTTTAAAAGTTCATGTTTTTGAACCAAATCGATTACCTTTAATTTATTCTGATTAATAGATTGAGTGATTGATTGCGTTAATGAAACAGCATGGATACAGGCCATTAGGCCCATTGAATCCATGCTGACTATTGATCACCCATTCATACTAGTGCTCTGCATCCATTCCCGACAATTAGAGACAATTTTAAAAGCCAATTAACCTCCAAAACTGCATGTCTTTGGGATGCGGGAGGAAACTGGAGCACTCGGAGGAAACGCACACCATTACAGGTAGAACGTTCAAACAGATAGCACATGAAGTCAAGATCGGCCCCTGGTCTCTGTCACTGTGAGTCAGTAGCACTAACCAGCTGCACCACTGTGCCATCCATATAGAGACATCAATAGCACCTGCTGTGTGGTGATATGTGTTTCCATAATGAATGAGCACGCACATGCAATTTTACTTCGGAGTCACGTGAGTGACTATGTGAAGAAGACCCCGTCCAGCCGCACACGCGTCCATATCGTCAGACGCATAGCGCAGCGACCTTGTGTGGAGGAGCAGAGCTCCTCCAAGCGGTAAGTTTAAAAAGCCTGAAGGTAAGTGGTTCACTTTCGCTTTCAGGTCGCCTTCTTCGGAGAAACTTGTAGAACAAACAACCCACAAATCTTTGGTTGACACAAAATGCAGGAGTAACTCAGTCCGAAGAAAGGTACCCACCCAAAATGTCATCTATCCATTTTCTCCAGAAATGCTGCCTGGCCCATTGAGTTACTCCTGTACTTTGTGTCTATCTTTGATATAAACCAGCATCTGCAGTTCTTTGTTTCTACACCATGCGTCTTTGGGATGTGGAAGGAAACTGGAGCACCCGGGGAGAACCCACGAGGTCACAGGGAGAAGGTGCAAGCTGCACACAGAAGCAGTCGAGGACAGGATGGAACCTGGGTCTCTGGCACTGGGAGGCAGCAGCACCACCAGCTGTGCCACTGTGCCACCCATAGTCCACTCATTGATCCAATCGTGCAGGTGTGTGGGGCTTCATCCAGTTGCTTTAAGGTGCAGATGGCGGCAAAAAGTGGAGTGCAGGTGCTAAAGGAATGTGTTTGCAGGCTTCACTGCTTCCACACAAGCCCGACACTGCCAGGGATGGGTGCACTAACAAGCAAAACGCTTGTGATTTAGCATGGGAGAACAAGCAGTGGTAATGCAGAGCAAAGCAGACTGCTCAGTGATAGGGAAAGACAGTGAAGGCAGGCTGCCAGAAGGTTGCCAGTTAAGTTTAGGTTTAGGTGTGTATTTAATATTGTCATGTGAACCAAGTTACAGTGAAAAGCTTTTGTTTTGTACTATATTCTATCAGATATTAATACCATACCTGAATACAATCTTGCCAAACACAAGTACAAGAGGTAGAACAAATGGAAAGATACAGAGTGTAGAATGTAATTCTCAGCATGGTCGTGCATCAGTTCCAAAGACAAGAGTAAAGTCCACAATCTGGTATCGGAGAACCAGACTGTACCCAATGGACGGACCATTCAGAAGTCTGATAACAGAGGGGGAAGATGCTGTTCCTGAGTCTGGTTGGTGGTGTGCACTTACAAGCTCGGTATCTTCTGCCAGATGGGAGCAGGGAGGTGAGGGTATGACTGGGGTAGGACAAGTCTTTCATTATGCAGGCTGCTTTTCCAAGGCATGGTGGTGCAGAAGGATACAATGGTGGGTAGCCTGGTCTGTGCAACATTTATGTAGAGTCATAGAGTGATACAGTGTGGAAACAGGCCAATCGGCCCAACTTGCCCACACCGGCCAACATGTCCCAACTACACATGTCCCACCTGCCAGCGCTTGGTCCATATCCCTCCAAACCTGTCCTATCCATGTACCTGTCTAACTGTTTCTTAAATGTTGGGATGGTCCCAGCCTCAACTACCTCATCTGGCAGCTTGTTCCATGCACCCACCACTCTCTCTCCAATTTCTTGCGATCTTGGGCAGAGCTGTTCCCAAACTAAGCTGTGATGCAACCCGACAGTCTTCGTCTCAGGGTGCTCAGGAAGCATTTTTTTCTGAACTGAATCTCAGTAAGGAACAATATGGGAAACATTTCCCCTTTGGTAATGATGCAGGAGCTTGCCATCTGTTGCAAATACAACAGTAACTTCAGGAATGTCTTCAGTCAGAAAGCAACTTATCATTTTACATTTAAAACAGAAGTTGATGGACTTCTACATGTTGATGCAATCGAGGAATGTGGGGAAAGTGCAAGGGAATGGTGCTGAGCTAGAGGTGGGCTATGTTTTTGCTGAGTGATAGAGTAAATTGGAAGGGCTGAATGGCTTACTCGCAGTTAATTCTTGTGCCTTTAGACTTTAAAGGCACAAAAAGGCACAACAGAGGATGTACTTCCTGCGGCAGCTGAGGAAACACACTCTGCCACAGGCAATGATGGTCCAATTCTACACGGCCATCGTAGAGTCTGTTCTCACCTTCTCCATCATGGTCTGGTTTGGCTCAGCCACAAAGCACGACATCCGGAGGCTGCAGCGAATCGTCCGATCAGCAGAGAAGGTTATTGGCTGCAACCTTCCCTCCGTTGATGAACTGTACGCTGCAAGGGCCAGGAAGCGAGTGGGCAAGATCATCTCTGACCCCTCTCACCCTGGCCACAAACTCTTTGAATCACGTCCCTCTGGAAGGCGACTCCGGATTGTCAAAGCTGCCACAGCCAGACATAAAAACAGTTTTTATCCACGAGTAGTTGCTCTACTCAACAGCCAAAAATCTGTAGCCTCCCTTTGATCTGTTATTTTATTGGTTCACATGCTTGATCAATGGTGTTTTATCATTAATGTTTTATTATTATTAATGTTTAGTGTTTTCTGAGTCATTCGTAACTGTCACCGTATGTCATGTTGTTACTTGTGGACGGGCAAATTCCTTGTATGTGAATACTTGGCCAATATACTTACTTACTCACTCACTCACTCACTCACTCACTCACTCACTCACTCACTCACTCACTCACTCACTTAAGATACATCATAGAAACAGGTTCTTCGGCCCACCGGGTCCGCACCGACCAGCGACATTAGCACTATCCTACACACCAGTGACAATTTACAATTTTACGAAAAGCCAATTAACCTACAAACCTGTATGTCTTTGGAGTGTGGGAGGAAACCGGAGCACCAGGAGAAAACACAGGCGGTCTCCGGGAGAACGTACAACCTCCGTGCCGACAGCACCACTAGCCAGGGTCCACCAGGGGCACCACACGATTGGCAGCCCCGCCAACAGTCTAAGTGTTTTTTCGTCTTTTTAAAATTTTTTAGTGTGTGCTAAAAGTTTATGTAAATGTTCTCCGGTTTGTTTTATGTGGGGGGAGCAGGTGGGGATCGGGGGAAACTTGTTATCAGTTTCTTACCTTACCGGAGATGTGATTAATTTGCCGGATCACATTCTCCGGTCGCTCTGCAGCCTACCATCGATGGAGCTGGAGGCCTCCTAGGACTGACTTTGGGCCAACTTAACATCTGAGCCGATCCCTTGCCTGGGACATGTCGCGGGGTGACGCCTGTATGGTCGTGAGTAGTCGCCCAAAGAGTCGTACCTTTTTCTGGTCGCCGCTGGATTTTCAAAATGTTTAACATTTTCGGTGACCTGCTGTGACTATGACGGGTGCCGGCAAGTCGCTGAAAAAATTGCGTAAGTGGGACAGGCCTTTTGGTGCAACCCAAGCACTCGTAGTTCCGAGTTTTATTTGGAGTTCACAGTCTTTAGACATTGTTTGGAGGAACCAAGAGGCTTGGAGAACAACTGTTGAAAACGGTTGTGAGCTGTAAAAAAATGCAGAAGAAGATGTTCATACAAATGCAAACAGCATGCAAGTGGAACTTAGTGTTCTTCTCTGAACTCCCGTGGAGTGGCAAACAACAATTATTTATAAGCTGACATTTTAGTAGCAAAGATTGTTCTGGCAAGTCTGGATTACTTTGAAAGTATTTGAGTCTGCAAACCGTGACCTTCAGGTTCAGGAATAGCTTCGTCCCAACAACCATCAGGCTATTGAACACCACAAACGGCAACTGAACTTTGAACTACAAACTGTCTAGGTTAGGCTTGGGGCTTCGGTTTTTGGTTTTGTTCTGCACTGAATTATTTTTTTTATTTATTAAACTTATTTTTTTATTTGTTTATTGAGTTCTGTGTTTACATACTGTGCATGTTGTGCTTTTGCAAGTAATATCATTGTTCAGCTTCGGTAGACTTGACAATTAAATGCTATTGACTCTTGACTCTTACTCCTCAACAGTCTTCGTAAGTAGTAAATATCAGAAATGTTGCTCGTACACCTGACAATGAATTAAATTAACTAACTAAAGAACAGCTTCTTCCCGTCTGTTATCAGACTCTTAAATTGTCCTCGGGGATAGATACTAGGGGCTTGGAATAGTGAAAGGCCTGGATAGAGTTGATGCAGAGAGAATGTTTCCACTTGTGGAAGAGTCTAGGTCTGGAGGCATAACCTCAGAATATAAGGGCATACTGCGAGAAAGGAGTTGAAGAGGAATTTCTTTAGTCAGAGGGTGGTGAGTCTGCTGTGGAACTCATTGTCACAGGCGGCAGTGGAGGGCAAGTCAATGGATATTTGTAAGGTGGAGATTGACCGATTCTTGATTAGTATGGGTGTCATGGATTTTGGGGAGAAGACAGGAAAATGGGGTTGAGAGGGAAAGAAAGATCAGCCCTGATTAAATGGCAGAGTAAACTCGCTGGGCCAAATGGCCAAATTCTGGTTCTGTGCCTGATGATCCTTTGAACTTATGAACATCATAGATTCATAGAGCATAGAAACAGCCCATCACATCCACCCTGACCAATAGGCACCCATCTGTATAAATCCCAGCTTCCAATACTTGGCTAACAGCCATCTTTGCCTGGGTGATATAAAACCCAGGCATCTAAACACTTCTGAAACACTGTAGTGAATCTGTTTCCAGCACCTCTCAGACATTACAATCCAGGTAATCAGCACTACCTATCTGAAAAAGGTCCCCATTGCCCTAATTCTATGTCTTCTAGATTTATTTACCTCAAATATGGGAACTACCTCTGATCTGAATACTGATAAGCTCAAACATTTCCCCATCACAACATTTTACCGTCCAATAGTTGAACAATGGACAGAATACAACACTTCTAAATCAATCTAGCCATGGATTTACCACAAGCAGGATGGGGATTATATGATCAAAGGTGTGATGGGAATGGGGCACCAAGCAATTCATCATGGGTGTCATATTTTGCATTATAAAATGGAATATTCAGAGCAAAGTTTGCAATGTAGAAAGCTTCAGTCAGCAGTGATCTATGCTTGGGTAAGTCATGGTTGATTCCATTTGGAACTGCAGAGTGAGTTATTTTTACATTTAAATTGCAGATTGTAAGATAATTCTGGGTTGGTCTCTGCACAAATGGAGATAAAGCACTAAGCAGTTAAAGGTTAAAACTGTGTCAGCTCGTCCCTTCCCACCCAAACCACCCCCTCCCCAGGTACTTTCCCCTGCAACCGCAAGAGATGCAACACCTGTCCCTTTACCTCCCCTCTCGACTCCATCCAAGGACCCAAACAGTCTTTCCAGGTAAGGCAGAGGTTCACTTGCATGTCCTCCAACCTAATCTATTGTATCCGCTGTTCCAGGTGTCAACTTCTCAACATCGGCCAGCCCAAGCGCAGGCTCGGCGATCGTTTCGCTGAACACCTCCACTCAGTCTGTCTTAACCTACCTGATATCCCGGTTGCTCAGCACTTCAACTCCAACTCCCATTCCCAATCTGACCTTTCTGTCCTGGGCCACCTCCATTATCAGAGTGAGGCCCAGTGCAAATTGGAGGAACAGCACCTCATATTTTGCCTGGGCAGCATACACCCCTGTGGTATGAACATTGACTTCTCTAAATTCAGATAGCCCTTGCTTCTCTCTCTCTTCACCCCCTGCCCCTTCCCGGTTCTCCCATTAGTCTTACTGTCTCCGAGTACATTCTATCTTTGTCCCTCCCCCACCCCCGACATCAGTCTGAAGAAGGGTCGTGACCCGAAACGTCACCCATTCCTTCTCTCCAGAGATTCTGCCTATCCCGTTGAGTTACTCCAGCATTTTGTGTCTACCTTCGGGTCATATAGATTCAGGTTGTACAGAGTTAACAACCTTTTTAAACATTTTGCCTCATAGAATTATAGTCATCCAGCACAGGAACAGCCCTTCAGCCCAAGTCATCCATGCAGACCAAGATGCTCCATCTAAGCTAGGTTTACCACTTACCTAGGTTTGCTCAATATCCTTCTAAACCTTTCCTATCCACGTACCGGTCCAAATCTTTTTTAAATGTTAGTCTTGTACCTGTCTCAACGACCTCACCTGGCAGCTCGTTTCATATACCCACCAAAACCTGTGTGAAAAAGTTGCCCCTCGAGTTCCTATTCAATCTTGCCCCTCTCACCTTTAACCTATGCCCTTTAGTTCTTGATTACCCTACCCTGGGAAGAAGGACTGTGCATCCACCCAATCTATTTCTGCTCTTCCTTGCAATATCTTGCATTATATTACTTGCCAGGCTTAAATTCTGATTCCATTCGAGGCATAATGGTGAGAAGTGATGAAGTTGGTGGGATGAGGCAGATGCCAGATGCAAGATCAAGCGATGATGTGGGTCAGGGTTGAGCTAGCAATCATACAGTGACAGGCAGTGTCGTGGTGAATGAGGTATCGTATTATGAAGAGATGACCAAAACATGGATGAGGAAACCGTTGAGAGGCTTTCAAGATATTAGCTCGGACTTTGCTTGTCCTCCACCGAACCCAATCCAGCATCCCTCCCCCCATGACTGCTCCTCCAATCACCGCCTGTGGCCACCTTGACAGCCCAAGATGACCTGGCCCAGGGGTAGAGTGGCCAAAAGCATCCAGTTCTCCAGAGGATGATTTCAATGGGCAATACTTCCTCTGGAAATGCATGCTTAGGGCGTGCACATGAAACTCCATTAAAAGCTTTGACAGTTGACAACATTTCACGTGGGCAACACGGTGGCGCAGCGATAGAGCTTCATATTCACCTAACTATGGCCGCTGTCTGTAAGGAGTTTGTACGTTCTCCCTGTGACTATGTGGGATTTGTAAATTGTAAATAGTCTGGATAGTCCTAGTGTTCGAGGTGACCGCTGGTCGGTGCGGACTTGGTGGGTCAAAGGGCCTGTTTCCATATTGTATCTCTAAAGTCTAAAGTCCAGTTTTGCCACCAATCAAATGTATCAGTGCTTTTATAACAAAGTTTTCTTTAAATGTCTCGGAGATTTGAGGCACACGCGCACGCACACGCGCACGCGCACGCACACACGCACGCACGCACACACACACACACACACACACACACACACACACACACACACACACACACACACACACACACACACACACACACACACACATATATATATATATATATATATATATATATATATATATATGTACACATAAAAAACAATAGTAGTGCAATAACAATAATAGTCTATGAGTTCAGAGCATAATGGAGGTTGTGGCGTTTAATAGCCTGATTGCTGTCGGGAAGAAGCTGTTCCTGCATTACAGTTTTCAGGCTCCTTTACCTTCTATTCGATGGCAGGGGTGAAATGAGAGAGTGGCTGGGGTGGTGTGGGTCTCTGATAATGCGGGCTGCCTTTTTGAGGCAGCAACTCCAGTAAATCCCTTCGATGGTGGGGAGGTCAGAACCCATGATGGACTCAGCAGAATTCACAACTTTTTTGTATTCCTTTGTTGTGAAGATCCTCAAATACTTAAACCCTCAATGTTCCTGCATGTTTTATTTGTGTATACTTCAGCAAATATTCAGCAAAATGCATAAATCAAAATTATTTGCCGCATCTAGGATCAAGTAAGATTATTTTGAAAGTTCTTGTTAGCAAAGTTCGGAGGATAACACAGCACAGATTTGCAGCAACTGTTTTAATATAAAATTGATTCGCCATTGCAAAATCCATAATTGTACACATTTGCGTGTAAAACATCTTAATCAGTAAAATAATGCTGAGTATGGAACTCAGATTGAACCAAAACATCGTTATTTCTTTTCCCTTTGCATTCTGTTGAGCAAATTCCAGAAAATCTTTCCCTCCAAGAACTGCAGGCTAACTGGTATCTGAAGTGCATACATTTTGCCAGTTCCATGACATGAATTTTCAGTTACTGGAGCAACTTTTAATAATCATAATCATAATAATCATAATCATAATCATAATTTATTAGCCAAATATGTTTTGCAACATATGAGGAATTTGGTTTGCCATACAGTAATATCAAAAAAGCAACAAGACACACAACTACATAAACATTTTACATAAGCATCCACCACAGCAGCTCCTCCACATTCCCCATTCCCCACTGTGATAAAGTCTTATCTGCTTTCCTCCTTTTCTCCCATGTTCGGGGAAGTCGAACCATCCGCAGTCGGGGCGATTGAAGCTCCCGCAGTCGGGTCGATCAATGCTCCCTCGTTGGGTTGATCGAAGCTCCCATGTTGGGGCGATCAAAGCTCCTGCGTCGGGATGGTTGAAGCTCCTGCATCCTGGAGCTCCCGAAGTCGGTCTCTAACCAGTGACCACGAGTTCCACGTTGTTAAAGTCCGCAATCCGAAATCTTGTCCATGTCATTCTGAGATGCTGCCTGACCCGTTGAGTTACTCCAGCACGTTGTGTTCTACATAATGTTCCAGCATCTGCAGTTCCTTTGGTCACCATTTTAATCTATAAACTCTTTTGACCAAAAGTCATGGTTTATTTTTGTCATGTAATGGGGGTGTCATTTGTCATTTGGGATGGCACAATCTAAACACTGAAAACAGCAATAAAATTATAATCAGACCTTTCAGAAATGTATTTCGGAATTGATAGTACATCAAAGGATACTAGAAGTTTGGGATTTCTCTTCCACAATCCCCAGTTGATCAAGCATCAATTGTTAATAATAAGACTGAGATATTGATATATTTCTTCTAATCAAAGACAACACAGGATTAGGCACAAAGCAAGGTTTATGAACTTGGTCATAAATGATGGTTTATCTCATTGAAAGATAGATGCATCATTCAATTTTCCTATCTCCGACAACAGCTTATCTGAATATTTATGTGCTGCGCTTGATTTTGAAGTAGGGCAGGGGGAGATCACTCAAATCATGAGTCAAGAGTGTTACATGATATATGATATGTTACGATACGATACGATACAATTTCCATACCATACGATACAATACGATTCCATACAATTTCCATACAAGAACGTTATTCATCCCGGTAGGAAAATTGGTCTGCCAACAGTCATAACACACAAAACAGTACATGCAAACTTGAAATTAAAATTAAATTAAAAGTGAAAAAAAAGACAAGCAAGTGTTGTCTGGCTGCCGTGTGCACAGAGCCTTCACTCCGGTGAACGAACAAACAAACAAACGAACACAGGCTTATCCCCTGGGCAGAGGATTCTAAAACAAGAGTGCACCCCCCTCCCCCTCCCACACACCGGGTCCCCCTTTGTTCTCCCACCGGCCCTCACGGCGGTCCCCACACGCTGGGTCCCCATGGTCTTCCCCTCCCCCCCTCATGCTCATCGACCACTGATCGCGCCATCATCGGCCGTCGCACCGAATTTTATTATTATACGTCCCACATAAAACTATGAAATTCGTATTTGCAGCAACATCACTGTATCTGGAAACATAGTACTCTGTAAACAATATCATAAACGAGGAAAAAAGTTCAGTGTGTACATATACACAAACCTACATATCACACACATATATACATATATGCACACATACGTACACAAAAATGAAACAACAATAATAGTGCCTAAATAACAATAATATTCTATGTAGTTCAGAGCTTAATGCAGGTTGTAGTGTTTAATATCCTGATGGCTGTGGGAAAGAAGCTCGTTCCTGAATCTTGACCTTACAGTTTTCAGGCTCCTGTCCCTTCTTCCCAATGGCAGGGGTGAAATGAGAGTGAAATGATGATGCTGGCTGCCTTGTTGAGGCAGTAACTCATGTAAATCCCTTCGATGGTGGGGAGGTCAGAACCCATGATGAACTGGGCAGTGTTCACAACTTTTTGCATTCTTTTTCTGTGAAGGTCCTAAAATACTTAAACCCTCAATGTCCCTACATGTTTTATTTGTGTTTACTTCAGCAAATAATCAGCAAAATGCATAAATCAAAATTAATTGACGCATCTAGGATCAAGTAGGATTATTTTGAAAGTTCTTATTAGTAAAGTTCGGAGGATAACACAGCACTGATTTGAAATTTTGAAGCAATATTGTTTGAATATAAAAATTAATTTGTCACTGTAAAATCCATAATTGTACACATTGGCATGTAAAAACATCTTAATCGGTAAAATAATGCTGAGTATGAAATTCAGAATAAACCAAACCATCATGATTTATATTCTCCCTTCCCATTGTGTTGAGCAAGTTCAAGAAAACTTTTCCCTTCAAGTACTTCAGGGCAACTGGTATTTGAAGTGCATTCACTTTGACAGTTCTATGAAATAAATTTGCAGTTACTGGACCGCTCAATCTCTCTATATTAAAATTATATATTTTTTATATCAACAGCAAAGAGTCATCAAGTGGCAGTGAGCAGCAGAACACAACAAGAAACACAACAAGAAAGAACTTAATAAATCTCATCTTTAACATTTAAATTGTTGTTATATTTTAAGAGTCATTCACATTTTAAAGTTTAATAAATCCTTTTTTGCACTTGCCATGCCTGTGGCACAATGGGAACCTAATAGGCAGGAATTGCTGCGCTGTCGGAGAGCCACTAAGAGTGCATGGGGGGGAGGTTGAGGGGAGATGGAATGAATGCGTGGGGGGGGAGGGGAATGGCAAGGAGCAGAGTGGGGGGGTGAAGGGAGGAGGGGTGACTGAGTG
The DNA here is from genome assembly GCA_038087875.1 of Malacoraja senta. Taxonomy (NCBI): domain Eukaryota; kingdom Metazoa; phylum Chordata; class Chondrichthyes; order Rajiformes; family Rajidae; genus Malacoraja; species Malacoraja senta. Next base: position 61,740 of record JAXLNO010004880.1, on the reverse strand, counting down.
AACTGCCACCACACCAGCCGTGAGTGTCTGGACTGCCAGCCGACCAGCCATGAGTAAGTGAACTGCAAGCCCACCAGCTGTAAGTGACTGAAGTGCCAGCCCACCAACCATGACTCATTGAACTGCAAGTCCAAGAATCCATTCAGTCCACAATGTCCATACTATCCTTCTGGAAACCAGTCCCTTCAGCGCACAACCCCCATACTAGTGCTCCAGAGATCCATTGGGTGACCAGCCCTCCCGGGTGAAGCTGGGACCCAACGGGTCCCACTTAGTCTAGTTTTAACTAAAAGTCATGGTGTATTTTATTTCACATATGTCATTCATAGAGGCTGTCATTTGTCATTTGGGGCAGCACAGTAGTGTAGCAGTAGATTTGCTGCCTTAAGGGCCCGTCCCACTTGGGAGACCTCCACCGCGAGTTCTGGCGACCTTAAGCGACTAAAACAAAATCAAGGTCGCGGTGACCTACGACCTCCTACGACATTCCTCAACAATGTGTATGACCTCCTACGACTATGTTGAAGACCTCCCTTGACCTCCTTCGACTATGTTGAAGACTGGCTTCGACCATGTACATTTTAGTCGAGGATGGTCACTGGCAAATTGGTCTGTGAATGAGCACGACCCCCTTCCACCTCAGAGGACCACACCAAAAACCAACAACGACCAGTGACCAATGTCTACAGCTCAAAGATCACCTAATAAAATGATGTCATGTCTGCATTTTTCTCTCACTAAAAAATAACTCCCAGGTTTTTTTTTAAATCATTCTGAACCATGCAAGCAAGGAAGGAACTAGTTTGGAGGATGTTAGTAAAAATACAACTATTGCTGTTTGCAGTAGCCCTTTTGCTTCAGCAGCCTTTTAAGAAAGGCAGAAGGGGAAGAGCAAGGGTGAAGAGGAAGCACAAGAAGAGGTCTCAATGGGTGAAAGGAGATGATGTGATGGACTGTCCCAGTACACCAGATGACTGGAAGAGAGTGGCGCTGGGCTTTGACAAAAGATGGAACTTTAAGCACACATGAGGGGCAGTGGATGGCAAGCATGCCATTCTTGTCCCTGTCCCTGTACCCCTCATTTCCTTATCGTACAAGTTGGCATTCTGCTGGAAACATTCCTCAAGGACCCCCTCCTGCTGCCTGGTGAAGGTGTAGGGCATAACCTTCCTCCAGCCCTCCCTCACCACCAATGGGGATTCTGCCTCTGATGCTGTCAGACCAGAGGTGCCATCTCTAAAACACAAGTCTCCTCTCCAAAAAACTCTCCAGCTATGAATGAACATGCCTTGGAGTGGCAGAGGTGACGTGCTGCTGTTTAAATTACCTTTTTTTCTACTGATCTTTTTTTCACCCCGGAGCTATTACCTTCCACTACCTTCGACCACCTTCCACTACCTACGACTAGCATCCCGACCTACTACGCCCGACTTCGACTAGACCTACGGCTAAAAAATTATCGATTTTCCCACGGAGACCTATTTTTAGTCGCGGTCAATTTTTAACATCTTGAAAAATACGCTAGCTGAAGTCTCGACTACGCGAAGACCACTCTCGACCATGAAGGAGAGTAACGAAGACCTCCTACGACCTCGTGGCAACCTTCCCGCAATTGTGGGTTGCGGGCAAGGTCGCCAGAACACGCGGTGGAGATCGCCCAAGTGGGACAGGGGCTTTACCGTGCCAGAGACCCGGGTTCGATACTGACCACAGGCACTGTCTATACAGAGTTTGTACGTTATCCCTGTGACCATGTGGTTTTACTCTGGATGCTCCGGTTTCCTCCCACACTCCAAAAACAATAGACAATAGACAATAGACAATAGACAATAGACAATAGGTGCAGGAGTAGGCCATTCGGCGTTTCGAGCGAGCACCGCCATTCAATGTGATCATGGCTGATCATCCACAATCAGTACCCCATTCCTGCCTTCTCCCCATATCCCCTGACTCCGCTATCTTTAAGAGCCCTATATAGCTCTCTCTTGAAAGTATCCAGAGAACTTGCTTACTTTCATAGCCTGATGAACAAGGACCCCCAGATCCCGTTGTATTTCCCCTTTTCCCAACTTGACGCCATTTAAATAGTAATCTGCCTTCCTGTTTTTGATACCAAAGTTGAGACCAAAGACGTACAGATATGTAAGTTCATTGTCTTTGGTAAAATGAGAAATTGTCCCTACTGTTCAGAATAGTGCTTGAGTATGGGGTGATTGTTGTTCAGCATGGACTTGGTGGGCTGAGGGGCCTGCTTCCACGCTGTATCTCTAAAGAATATTTGTGATGGTTGATCTGTGCTAACCTGCATGTTAATAGATAAAATATATTGACCATGAGCTTTGACAGTTTACACGGTTCACACAGTTTACACAGCTATGTTGGGTTCGTCTGATGCAAAACATGAGGAAAAAAACACAAACAAGATTTCTGTCCGCTGCAATCAATCCATCTCCATACAGTTTGTTATTGCATTCGGCATAACACACTTGAGTATAATCTTTCACTTCAGTTTGTAATTACAATATTGGGTTTTTCACAAAATGTATTTTCAAAAATCTTTTTGCAATCATTATCGGTTTGAGTTTGAGTTAGAGTTGGGTTTAGTTTATTGTCACATGTACCGAGGTACAGTGAAAAGCTTTTGTCACGTGCTTACCAATCAGCTCCATTCCAACTTCAGACTCCTTTTCATAGACGACAGCTCTGCCTTTAACACCATTATCCCATCTAAGCTCATCACCAAACTCGCAGGACTCACATGTGTATTTTTAACAATACATGATTACAATCAAGCCATCCACAGTGTACAGATACATGATAAAGGGAATAACGTGACTAACATTTGGTACAAGGTAAAGTCTAGTGAAGATCATACATAGTCCGAGGGTCTCCAGTGATGTAGATAGTAGCTCGAGACTGCTTTCTAGTTGTGGGTAGGATGAAAAGAAACTGTCCCTGAATCTGGAGATGTGTGTTTTCACACTTCTATACCTCTTGCCTGATGGGAGAGGGGAGATGAGTGAGTAGCTGGGCTGAGACTATCTTTGATTATGCTGGTGGCCTTGCCGAGGCAGCGTGAGGTATAACTTGAGTGAGTGGGAGGGAGGTTGGTTTGTGTGATGGTCTGGGCTGCGTCCACAATTCTGTACAATTTTTTGTGGTCTTGGATGGAGCTGTTCCCAAATCATGCTATGATGCAACCCGGTTAAATACTTTCTACGGCGCATCTGTAGAAGTTGGTGAGAGTTCTTGGGGACATGCCGAATTTCCTAAGCCTTCTAAGGTAGAGGTGTGCTTTCTTGGTCGTTGCTTCAATTTGGGTGGCCTTGAAGTTGTTGTTGATATTGACTCCTAAGAATTTGAAGTTTTATAATATTTATTTTATTAGAAGCAATTGTACAAGGAGAAAGTAATCGACATAACAATTATACAATTTTCGTACAGCTTCCATTTTAACATTTTATAAACTAATAAGTAAATCGGAAAAAAGGAAAAAAGGAAAGGGAAAGAAAGAATAAAGGAAAAAGAAAAGAAAGAATTTCGAAAAAGATATGAAAGAGAAAAAAGAAAAAACCCTGAACTAATGAAGAAGTGAAAAAAGGGGAGATATATCCCACTACCCTTCCCTACGCCCGCTCACCCGACCCTAGCGTCGGTTTTGAATTTGTGTTCAACCATTATGTTGTTGAAGAAATTCAATGAAAAGAGACCATATTTTGGAAAATTGATCTGGTTTGTCAGACAAAACAAGCCTTATTTTTACTAAATGCAGTGTCTCGGTCATTTCTGTGAATTTAAGTATAAGTTTTTTCGCAGTTATTAAACCACAGTCAAGGAAACATCTTTGGAATATCATTAACTTAGGGCAGCCCTCTGACATTCCTAATATTATTAATTTTGAATCTGACTCCAATTGAATTTTGAGTGTTTTAGAAATGGTATTGAATATCCAGAAGTTTTGTATTTTTATACAGGATACAAAAGAATGAGTTAGGGTGGCGTCTTGGAAGTGACATTTATCACAGAGAGGGGAGACAGTTGGCAAGATCTTGTTCAGTTTGGTCTTTGAGTATAACCTATGCAATACTTTGAATTGTATCAGGCAATGCCTGGTATTTAAAGAACAGTAATGTATGTATAGTAGGCTTTCCTCCCATATATCTTTTGAAATGGGTAAACCCAGCTCTTCCTCCCATGCTCGCCTAAAAATCTCGGAAGGTGGGGTGTCAATATTTAGAAGAGTGTTATAAATATAAGATATCAACTTACTTGTATTGGCATGTCTATTCAAACAATCGTCTAATATACCTGGACCCATAAGAGGACAGTCTTGTGTATATGTTTTCACATAATCTCGGATTTGAAGGTATCTAAAAAAATTGTTGGCGTTCAAGTGATATTTCTCCTGTAGTTCTTGAAAAGAAAAGAGAGTCCTCTTCTTATAGAGGTCTCCCACGGTATTAATTCCCAAGTTCTTCCATTGAACAAACACCATTTCTAAAGTAGACGGTTTAAACGAGGGATTGTTTGCAATAGGAAGGAGAGGCATGTTTCTCAATTTGCAATCTCCTTCCTGTACTTCGACTCATCATTATTTGATATCCGGCCACAATGGTGGTGTTGTCTGGAAATTTGTAAATTGAATTAGATTTGTACATGGCTGCACAGTGGTGAGTGTACACGGAGTAAAGAAGGGGGCTGCGAACGCATCCTTGTGGAGCACCAGTGTTGAGGATTATCGTGGGGGATGATTTGTCCCCTGTCCTCACTGATTGGGTTCTGTTGGTCAGGAGGTCGAGGATCCAGTTGCAGAGAAGAGTGCTGGCACCAAGTCCTGCGTGTTTGGTGATGAGCTTGGATGGGATAATGGGGTTAAAGGCAGAGCTGTAGTCTATGAAAAGGCGTCTGAAGTTGGTATGGAGCTGTGTTTAGGGCCAGGGAGATGGAATCATTTGTGGGCCTGTTGTGGCGGTAGGTGAACTGCAGGGGGTCAAGGCCGCTTGGTTGACTGGATTTAATGCGTTACGTAACTAGCCTCGCAAAGTATTTGATGATGGTGGATGTCAAGACCACTGGACTTTGGTCGTTTAGGCATGAGGTTTTGCTTTTTGTCGGCACCGGGATGATGGTGGTCTCCTTGATGCAGGTGGGTACCTCAGAAACGAGAACCCATTCAGAGTTTTTGCAAAGCACAACACAGAGATGACCAGATGTTGCAGTGCTGTGAGAAATGATCAAAAATGTGCCTCTTGCTTGATGGGAGAGGGGAGATGAGTGAGTAGCTGGGCTGAGACTATCTTTGATTATGCTGGTGGCCTTGCCGAGGCAGCGTGAGGTATAACTTGAGTGAGTGGGAGGGAGGTTGGTTTGTGTGATGGTCTGGGCTGCGTCGACAATTCTGTACAATTTTTTGTGGTCTTGGATGGAGCTGTTCCCAAATCATGCTATGATGCAACCCGGTTAAATGCTTTCTACGGCGCATCTGTAGAGGTTGGTGAGAGTTCTTGGGGACATGCCGAATTTCCTAAGCCTTCTAAGGTAGAGGTGTGCTTTCTTGGTCGTTGCTTCAATATGGGTGGCCCTGAAGTAGTTGTTGATATTGACTCCTAAGAATTTGAAGTTTTATAATATTTATTTTATTAGAAGCAATTGTACAAGGAGAAAGTAATCGACATAACAATTATACAATTTTCGTACAGCTTCCATTTTAACATTTTATAAACTAATAAGTAAATCGGAAAAAAGGAAAAAAGGAAAGGGAAAGGAAGAATAAAGGAAAAAGAAAAGAAAGAATTTCGAAAAAGATACGAAAGAGAAAAAAGAAAAAACCCTGAACTAATGAAGAAGTGAAAAAAGGGGAGATATATCCCACTACCCTTCCCTACGCCCGCTCACCCGACCCTAGCGTCGGTTTTGAATTTGTGTTCAACCATTATGTTGTTGAAGAAATTCAATGAAAAGAGACCATATTTTGGAAAATTGATCTGGTTTGTCAGACAAAACAAGCCTTATTTTTACTAAATGCAGTGACTCGGTCATTTCTGTGAATTTAAGTATAAGTTTTTTCGCAGTTATTAAACCACAGTCAAGGAAACATCTTTGGAATATCATTAACTTAGGGCAGCCCTCTGACATTCCTAATATTATTAATTTTGAATCTGACTCCAATTGAATTTTGAGTGTTTTAGAAATGGTATTGAATATCCAGAAGTTTTGTATTTTTATACAGGATACAAAAGAATGAGTTAGGGTGGCGTCTTGGAACTGACATTTATCACAGAGAGGGGAGACAGTTGGCAAGATCTTGTTCAGTTTGGTCTTTGAGTATAACCTATGCAATACTTTGAATTGTATCAGGCAATGCCTGGTATTTAAAGAACAGTAATGTATGTATAGTAGGCTTTCCTCCCATATATCTTTTGAAATGGGTAAACCCAGCTCTTCCTCCCATGCTCGCCTAAAAATCTCGGAAGGTGGGGTGTCAATATTTAGAAGAGTGTTATAAATATAAGATATCAACTTACTTGTATTGGCATGTCTATTCAAACAATCGTCTAATATACCTGGACCCATAAGAGGACAGTCTTGTGTATATGTTTTCACATAATCTCGGATTTGAAGGTATCTAAAAAAATTGTTGGCGTTCAAGTGATATTTCTCCTGTAGTTCTTGAAAAGAAAAGAGAGTCCTCTTCTTATAGAGGCCTCCCATGGTATTAATTCCCAAGTTCTTCCATTGAACAAACACCATTTCTAAAGTAGACGGTTTAAACGAGGGATTGTTTGCAATAGGAAGGAGAGACATGTTTCTCAATTTGACTGAATTTCAGCTGTTTCCAGATACGGAAGTACTATGTATTATCGGATTTTGCTCATACATTGACTTATTCAAATGTATTGGAGTGAGGTCGGTGGGGGCGCTGCAAGCCAGCGCCCTGTCAGCAGAGTGTCTGTTTTTTTCTGCTTTTTTAATTTTTTTTAGTATGTTTTAAAGTCTGTTTTTAATGTTTCTCTGTGTGTCTTGTGTGGGGGGTGGTGTGGGGGGGTGAGGGGGTGAGGAGGAAACCGCTTCGGTCGCTTCCTCCACGGAGAGGCGACTTTTTGCAGGTCGCCTCCCCCCGTGGCCGAACATCAAGGATTGGTGCGGCCTTTCCCAGAGACGAGCCCAGGGCTTCAGCGGCGGGCGCAGCGTGGACTCTCAGCGTGGAGCGGGCGAGCCCTCGCTGGGGCTCGCCGGAAGGTAGCGCTCCGTTTCGCTAGCCCGCGGCAGCCGGCAGTCTGAAGTCGCGGTCTGCAGAGCTCCAGCTGGTGCGGCGTCCGTGGGCCCGGCGTGGACTTACCATCACCCCTGGAGCGGAGCTTCGACTGCCGGCCCTGCGGTCTGTGGTGCTTCTGGCTGCGGTGCGGCGGGAACTTTAAATCTTCGACCGCGGGCCTGCGGCCTACACCAACCTGAAGCCGCGGTCTCCGGTGGGGGAGGCACCTTTTTTCAGGACTTACCTGGACTTTCACTAATCTGGATGCCCGCAGCGACGGCTGCGGAGGGTTGAGGTCCCGACCACGGTGGAAAATGGAGGAGGACTGGCCAAATGTTGTGCCTTCCACCACAGTGATGAATGCTGTGGTGGATGTTTGTGTTAAATTTTTATTGTGTATTGTGTGTTCTTTATCAATGTACCGCTGCTGGCAAATTCATTTCACTTGCACTTTATGTGCAATGTGATGAATAAAACCGTATTGTATTGTATTGTATGGTGATAGGAGGTTCGAGCCTATACTAAAAGGCAAACAATCTTCCCTCTCCATTTTTAACCAATTTACATGTTAACATGTATCATCCAACCAGAAAGTAATATTTTTAATATTAGTTGCCCAGTAGTAAAAAAGAAAAATAGGTAGAGCTAATCCTCCATTTTCTTTGGATTTGCACAAATGTCTTTTGTGTATTCTATGGGTTTTGTAGTCCCAAATAAAGTTAGTGACAATAGAATCAACATTTTTTTTTTAAGCTTTTAGAATTTGAAGTTTTAAAGCATCTCTACTCTGGTGTCATCAATACAAACTGAGGTATGTGTACCGCTTTGTTTCCTGAAGTCGATCACTATCTCCTTTGTCTTGCTGTTGTTGTCTCGACACAAGGACACGAGGTTCACAATCTCCTTCCTGTACTTCGACTCATCATTATTTGATATCCGGCCACAATGGTGGTGTTGTCTGCAAATTTGTAAATTGAATTAGATTTGTACGTGGCTGCACAGTGGTGAGTGTACACGGAGTAAAGAAGGGGGCTGCGAACGCATCCTTGTGGAGCACCAGTGTTGCGGATTATCGTGGGGGATGATTTGTCCCCTGTCCTCACTGATTGGGGTCTGTTGGTCAGGAGGTCGAGGATCCAGTTGCAGAGAAGAGTGCTGGCACCAAGTCCTGCGAGTTTGGTGATGAGCTTGGATGGGATAATGGGGTTAAAGGCAGAGCTGTAGTCTATGAAAAGGCGTCTGAAGTTGGTATGGAGCTGTGTTTAGGGCCAGAGAGATGGAATCATTTGTGGGCCTGTTGTGGTGGTAGGTGAACTGCAGGGGGTCAAGGCCGCTTGGTTGACTGGATTTAATGCGTTACGTAACTAGCCTCGCAAAGTATTTGATGATGGTGGATGTCAAGACCACTGGACTTTGGTCGTTTAGGCATGAGGTTTTGCTTTTTGTCGGCACCGGGATGATGGTGGTCTCCTTGATGCAGGTGGGTACCTCAGAAACGAGAACCCATTCAGAGTTTTTGCAAAGCACAACACAGAGATGACCAGATGTTGCAGTGCTGTGAGAAATGATCAAAAATGTGCCATCTTAATAGCTGCACAAGCAAATATACAGTGGAAGAGATGATCATATCTAAGTTGCGATCCATATCAAATACCGGCGTGATTGTTTACACTGGGCATCTCCGTACCGGTGATATACCTCTTGTGACCGTATTGATAAAAGTCAGGTTCAAACACAAATGATCCCCAAAGACTGAGATCACTGCCTTTTGCCATCCAAGTACCTTTCTCACAATATGTAACTTATGGACTTAATGTAATGATGCATACGTCTTTGTTGAAACTACTTGCATTTCTAATCTTTTCCTATTTCTATATTAAAAAAAACATATTTCCTGCATAAATGTAACTCGACATTTATAAATGACTAGATTAAGTGGGACCCGTTGGGTCCCATGTTCACACGGGAGGGCTGGTCCCCCAACGCAATATTCCACCTCTCCACCAATTCTAATATTGGTGGCCAGTGGGAGGGGGGGAGGCTTTCTGGAGTGCTGGTATGGGTGTTGTTGGCTGCAGGGACTACTGGTCTCCAGAGGGCTAGTATGGACATTGTAGGCCAAATGGATTCCTGGGGTGGCAGCTCAGTCCCTCAAGCCTGATGTGCTGGCAGGTCACTCACGGCTGGTGGGCTGGCAGTTGACTCACGGCTATTCCTTGAAATTCCATTTCAAGCAGAGTACAAGGTCACCAAATTCAAATCCATTTTCATACCATTTCAAGCAGGGTGCAAGGCCACTAAATTCACATGCAGTTTCTTACCTCTTCGAGCAGGGTGCAAGACCACAAAATTCAAGTGCAGCTTCATACCACTTCAAGCAGGGTGCAAGGCCACCAAATTCAGGTTCAGTTTCCTACCACTTCAAGCAGGGTGCAAGGCCACCGAATTCAAGTGCAGTTTCCAACCACTTCAAGCAGGGTGCAAGGCCACCAAATTCAAATGCAGTTTCATACCATTTCATGCAGGGTGCAACAACACCACATTCAAATGCAGTTTCATACCATTTCTTGCAGGGTGCAAAGCCAACACATTCAAATGCAGTTTCATACCATTTCAAGCAGGGTGAAACCATTATAAAACCACCATTAAACCACACAAAACACCACACTCACTGTTCAGTAGACATCCAGTATGTTCAGTTGATTCACAGCTCAGGGTTGTTACCTGTCCATCCCCCATCATGCAGGGACTGAGCCACACCCACACTTTCGGGTTTTATAATTCCTCCCCTCCCACCGGAAAAGGTGTGGCTTTCATGGCGTGATTGACAGGAGAGAGATTCTCAACATTTTTTAAACACTAATAACACTTTTATTTTTCATTGATGGGATGAATCCTCTGCACCTGATGAGCGGAGGGGGACTGAGTAAGATGGCCAAAAATCACAGCCGTAATTGGTAGCGTTTTATCTAAAATCAATATAGTGCAAACAGGAAGTTGTCAAGTTTAGCCAAACAACCCTTTGCATTGCCTTTTTACTCAACCCAAAACCCCCCCAAACAACCATTTGCACTGCCTTTTTACTTCAACCCAAAACCCCCCCCAAACAACCATTTGCACTGCCTTTTGACTTCAACCCAAACCCCCCACCCCCAAACAACCATTTGCACTGCCTTTTTACTTCAACACAAAACCCCCCAAACAACCATTTGCACTGCACTTCAAACCAACCATATTTTCATTTTCAAACCACATTAAGGGCACTCACAGTTGAGTAGACATGTGTTCAATGTTATTCAGAGCTCAGAGAGACGTGACCCTCTCGCTTCCTCCATCTTGCAGAGACTGAGTGAGGCACACCACTTCCTGGTTTTATAGTCCCTCCCCCCTCCCACCAGCAGGGGCAGCAGAGAGAATGGCAACATATTTTAAAACATTAATATATCTCTGATTTTTCATCAATGGGAAAAATCCTCTGGTCCAGTCTGGCGGAGGAGGGCTCTCAGCGAGGTGGCCAAAAATGACGGCCCTAAGTGGCGGCGTTCTCTCGGAAATCACATCGCAGTGAGTCAAAAGCGGTCAAGATCTTACTTTTAGTAATATAGATATATTACACTGAGCCATGGCTCAGTTATCATTTCAGATACATGAACCGTTGACAAATAATGGGACAGGTTAAGATAGGAATTTAGGTGTACTGTATATAATTTTGAATGTAAATGGATTTAAATAGTTCAGAGGAAGTTAATTAGGAATTAATGGATGATCACATGCGAGAGACTGGACAGGCTATGCTTGGCCCTGCTGGAGTTGAGTTGAGTTGAGTTGAGTTTGGTTCAGCAACACAGCTTCAGCCCACTGAGTCCATGACGACCATCGATCACCCGTTTACACAGTAATGTTTTCCTATTTTTGCATCCACTGCCTACACACATGGGGGGCAATTTGCAGAGGCCAATTAACCTGCAAACCCACATGGAATATGGGTGGAAACCAGAGTACCCAGAGGAAACCCACACGGTCACAAAGAGAACATGCAAACTCCACACAGTCAGCACTTCACGTCAGGATCGATCCCGGGAATTTGATGCTGCGAGGCAGCAGCTCTACCCGCTGCATCAATGTGCCACCTCCTCATGAGGCACAACTTAATAAGAAAGAGAAACGTGATTGAAACACAAGTATGGTTGTTTGGAGGATGTTTCCTCTTGCAAGAGGATGTAAAACTGTGGCTCACTTTGTATAAATAAAGTGCTATTTTTAATGTTATTAAGAGCTAACGTCACATTTAAAAGGTGGACAAAAGTGCTGGAGAAACTCAGCGGGTGCAGCAGCATCTATGGAGCAAAGGAAATAGGTAACGTTTCGGGCCAAAACCCTTCTTCAGACTGAAGAATTTAAAATTTTAATTTTTAATTTAAATTCACATTTTTGCAAGTCACATTTAAAAAGCAAGAGGAATAAAACTTACCAGAAATGTAGCAATGTTACAAAATTTTGAGATTTTAAAAATAAAGTCTGCAATTTATCCCATCAGATAAAGCATATAAAGAAGTTTAATTTGACACTTAATTCACTTTCATATCTTGAGTATTAAAAAAGTTATGGCCATTATCATACTCAGAAATTAGCATCTAGTTCCCTATTGCTTTTCCATTGACTTAACACAAAAGCTGTGATCGAGGACAGTTAAAAGCCCATAACTTTCTTAAAAATTATGATAACTGAAAGAAATTTTCAGTTATTATAGATTGAAGCATTCTGAAACAAATATGAAACAATCTTACTTCGAAGACATGTAAGTAAAGCATATAATTAGTTAGTTACCTAATTGTAGCTAATTACAAAATTCAATTACTAGATCTAAACATCTATCAATTTCTTAAGAATAGATTAACATTTTTAAATAGCCTAAGTGTCCAAATAACAGTCACACAATAATTCACAATATAACATAATTTTTAAATCTAATTTTCATGAATTTACAGGCCAAATGGAAGGAATTGTATGTTTAATACCTGTAAATTAATGGGGATTTAATTCATCTTGCGAGTGAGGATTTCTGGAACGCGATCTTTTGGAACATTCATTTGCGGTGAATTTAACCCCGTATTGGCATGAAAAATACTGCCGTTAATTCGGGGAATAAAATCACCGTGTCGCATGTAAAAATGTGAATTAAAGGCTTCTTAAGGAGAACGTTTATACATTAAAATAAAGCACTTTCGTTTACCTTTCCCTTGTGTGAAATCCGTCCCCGTTGTTGGCGTTGACGCTTCAGAAGATGATTTAAAAATGATTCCAACGCTGAACTTGTTGGGAGATTTTTAAAACAAACTACGCAAAACGGCACTCGGAACGCTTCTTCCACAGAAGCTGGTACTCCAACAAAGTATAATTCAGGACAAGGGAGGAGAAACCCGCGCTTTAACCCCGCCCCCCCTTAAAGGCGCCAAAATCGCGCACACGGCCAGTGACAGAATTACTGCGCTGCTGAAGGCAAGTATTGTAACATACCTAAGAAATGTGTTTAATTGACCAACCTTTAAGCCTCTAAGTCTGCTAAAATATATGTTCCAAGCTGATCAATACTTTTCAGCAGCATTTAAACAAGAAACTAATTACACAATTATAATCAGAAGCAGTATTAGAATGTTTATACCGTATATATATAACTTAATAATCATGACTAAATAGCTTCAGAAGGAAAATAATGTATTCATGTTTTTAGTATAAATTACAATTTTTGGCAGTCAGCAGTAATTTTCCTTCCTGTGTAACTCCAAGGCATAAGGACAGGATTAATCATAGAAATACCCTGTCTAAGGGTAACAGTGGCAATGGAGTGATACGGTTGCACAGCGGTAGAGTTGCTGCCTTATAACACCAGTGACCCGAGTTTGATCCTGACTACAGGTGCTGTCTCCCCGTGACCAGCGTGGGTTTCCCTCGGGTGCTCCGGTTTGCTTCCACATTCCAAAGACGTATAGGTTTGTAGGTTAATTGGCTTGGATTGTAAATTGTCCCTAGTGTATAGTATAGTGCTAATGTATGGGGATCGCTAATGTATGGCACGGACTCTATGGCCAAAGGACCTGTTTCTGCACTGTCTCTAAACGAAATGAAACTAAACTAAACTAAACTAAATTAAATTAAACTAAACTAAACTAAACTAAAATTTGTCCCATTAGAATTGGTTAATTGGATGTTATACCCGATATGCCACCTATCCATGTCCTACTGGCTGAAGGCCCTGCAGCAGCCTGGGCCTTGCCTGGACTGGGTACCACTCATAAGACCTAGAGCGTGGACTGGAGTTGGAAAATGGCACCAAAACATGGCGCCTCTTCAATATTTCTGTACAATTTGCGAACTGGGGATGTGCTTCGGCGTGGCAATACTCTACTGGACTGTTTGTAAGAATGGAATTTCACTGTGCATTTGCACTTAGCACATGTGATGATATAACCACCATAGAGTTGCTGCTTGATCTGCTAAGTTACTCTCGCACGACATGTTTAGTTTTGTTTAGTTTAGTTTAGTTTGGTTTAGTTTAGTTTAGTTTAGTTTAGTTTAGTTTAGTTTAGTTTAGTTTAGTTTAATTCAGAGATACAGCGTGGAACAGGCCCTTCGGTCCACTGAGTCCGCACCGACCAGCAATCCCTGCACATTAATACTATCCGACACACACACTTGGGACAATTTACATTTAACAAGCCAATTAACCTGTATATCTTTGAAGTGCGGGAGGAAACCAAAGATCTTGGAGAACATCCAGTCGGTCACGGGGAGAATGTACAAACTCCGTGCAGCCAGCACCCGTGGTCGGAATGGAGCCCGGGTCTTTAATGCTGTTAGTGCTGTGAGGCAGCAACTCTACCGCAGCACCACAATGTGTGTTCTACATAAGATTCCAGCTCATGCATTTCATTGTGTCTGCAGTTATTTCATTGTGTCTGCAGTGGTCATGTTGTAGCATCTATTGGGGAGCAGGGATTATGTTACATAGAAACATAGAAACATAGAAACATAGAAAATAGGTACAGGAGTAGGCCATTCTGCCCTTTGAGCCTGCACCGCCATTTGATATGATCATGGCTGATCATCCAACTCAGTATCCCATCCCTGCTTTCTCTCCATACCCCCTGATCCCTTTAGCCACAAGGGCCACATCTAACTCCCTCTTAAATATAGAACCAATGATTCTCAGACTTACTATTCTCATCAGCATTGTGACAAAGCATTTCTTTCGTTATGAAAGCTATGATCTCAATGCTTTACAACCACTCTCTCAATATGTCCTGCCACTCACATCAAGTGTTTGTACACATGCACCAAGTTCCCTCTCTTCCAGTGCATCTTTTAAAATGATGCCATTTTGATTTTCCCCAACACTGTATGTCTCATCTGCAGTAGAACCCAAGTACAAACTCACCCTGTGAAGAAGGATCCTTTCTTTAAGAAAATAAATAGCAGGATAGACGAGGGAGAGTCAGTCGATGGTGTTTACCTGGATTTTCAGGCCTTTGATATGGTGCCGCAAGTGAGATTGAAGAAGGGTCCCAATACATAGCATCCCCTATCAATCTGAACAAAGGTCACGACGTGAAATGTCACCTATCCATATCTTCCAGAGATGCTATCTGACTCACTCAGATAGTCCAGCACTTTGCACTTTGTTTCACCCTCTAAGGGGCTGGTATCCAGGCGGAAGAGCGCTCTGCATCTTAGTCAGTGGGGGCTCTGCAAGCTGGCTGCCCTGCCAGCAGCGTGTTCGTCATTTTTACTTTATTTGATTTATAGTGTGTTCAAATGTGTGTTTAAATGCCTCTTGGTGTGTATTGTGTGGGGGGTGGTGAGGGGTGGTGAGGGGGAGGTAAGGGGGGAACTGCTTTCGGTCGCCTCCTCCACGGAGAGGCGACTTTTTCCATGTCACTCGCGGCCTAAAACCATGGATTGGTGCGGCCTTTCCCGGAGTCAGGCCTGGAGTTTCAGCAGCGGGCGCAGCGTGGACTTTTCATCGCAGAGCGGCGAGCCCTTGCCGGGTTCGCCAGAAGAGAGTGCTCCGATCGCAGGCCCGTGGACTGTTACGGACTGAAGCCATGGTCTGCGGAGCTTCGAGCCACGGGCGAGGCGTCCGGAGCCTGGGACCCCTCACTAGGGATCGCCGGAGAAGAGCTCCGAATGCCAGCCCGCGGCCGATAACAACCTGTAGACGCGGCCTGCGGAGCTTCTAGCCACTGGCGCGGCGTGGACTCAACATCCGGAGCGGGATCCCTCACCGGGGAAAGCCAGAGAAGAGCGCTGACCGCCGGCGTGCGGCCTACAACATCCTGAAGCCGCGGCCTCCGGTAGGAAAGCGATGATTCGGGACCTCCGGGAGTGTGTACGAATGTCCTGACGATGGAGTTTCAACCATCCCGGCGAGAGGCCCTATACATCGGGCCGTCCGTAGCGGCGACTAGGGAGTTTTATGGCCCCGACCACGGGTGAACAATGGAGGAGGACTGACTGAACTTTGTGCCTTCCACCACAGTGAAGAATACTGTGGTGGATGTTTGTGTTTCATTTTATTGTGTATTGTATGCTCATTTTTGATTGTGCCGCTGCTGGCAAATTAATTTCACTGCACTTATATGTGTATGTGATGAATAAAACTGATTGATTCATTGATTGATTGGTTGATTGCCAGAGCCAGCTGCCTGCCCCTTTTCCGGGGTTTCGTCCGCGCCCGGGTGGTACGGGAGAGGGTCTACGCGCTATCCACGGACACCCTGGGGGATTTCCGGGACCGCTGGGCACCGAGGGAGGTTGAATGCATCCTGGACAAGGATTGCTATATAGTTGTTTAGTCGTTTACTTAGTATATTGGATTGTCTTGTACTGTGGTGGTGAGTTCTGATTTGCTTTATTGTATTGTAAATACTATTTTAATATTTAAATAAATAATTTTGATTTAACAAAAAAAGGGTCTTTACCCCCTGCTCTGCCTGATGGGCATTTCAATCCAGTCACTTGCCCCACCAGTTCAGTTGACCCACAAAATGGCATGCAGTCAGGAAGTAAACTGGTTACTGGTAGTCTTAAAGCTGACCAAGGTGTTACCTTGAGGTGAAGCCTTGGGGTTTGGGATGAGCAGAGGGTGATATAGAGAGTGCCAGGCTTACATTGTCTGCATTGAAAGGAACTACAGATGCTGGTTTACACCGAATATAGACACAAAATGCTGAGGTATTTCAACGGGACAGGCAGCATCTCAGGATGGAAGGAATGGCTGCCGTTTCGGCATCTGCAGTTCCTTCCTCCACATTAATTACAATATATCTTGGCTTATGATTTTAGTCGCTTAGTTGCTGTTTAAAGCCAACCAGACCTTCTCAAAAGGTGAAATGTCATCTGATTGCATTGGTTCTTGAAAGACTATTGACTATTGAGATACAGGAGAATACAGGTTGGAATCTTGAGCAAAAACAGACTGATAGATGAAACTCAATGGGACAGGTAGTATCTGTGGAGGGTTGAGACCTTTCTTCACAGAAGATGAAGTAGAGGAGGGATACTTGATAAAAAGAGGTGAGGCAGGGAAGGGTTGGAGATACTAAAGATGGAGAAGAATAAAGGGTGTAAATGTTGGAATCTGATAAGAAAGGAAGGTGGCCTCTACGAGTATTTACTCTGGCATCAGGGAGGTGGTGATGGTGGTATAATAGAAAGGGAATAAAAGTGGGGAGCAACCTTGGAGCGCAGGAGGAAGAGGGGTGATCTTATAGAGGTGTATAAGACCATGAGGGGAATAGGTAGTGGATACACAACATTCGACAAAGGTTCCGCATGGTAGGTAACCTAATGGAAGGTTAGATCGCATGGGATCCAAGGAGAGATAGCTGAATGGATAGCAAATTAGCTCCATTGAAGGAAGCAGAGGGTGATGGTGGAAGGTTGCTTCTCGGACTGGAGGCCTGTGACTAATAGTGTGCCTCGGGGTTCGGTGCTGGGCCCGTTACTGTTTGTCATCTACATCAATGATTTGGATGAGAACATACAGGGCAAGATTAGCAAGTTCGCTGATGATACAAAAGTTAGTGGTTTTGCAGACAGTGAAGATGGTTGTGAACGATTGCAGCAGGATCTGGATCGATTGGCCAGGTGGGCTGAGGAATGGTTGATGGAATTTAATACAGAGAAGTGTGAGGTGTTGCATTTTGGGACGTCTAGCATAGGCAGGACCTACACAGTGAATGGTGGGCCTCTGGGTAGTGTTGTAGAGCAGAGGGATCTAGGAGTACAGGTGCATGGTTCCTTCGAGTCACAGATAGATAAGGTGGTCAAGAAGGCTTTTGGCACATTGGCCTTCATCAGTCAGAGTATTGAGTATAGAAGTTGGGAGGTCATGTTGCAGTTGTATAAGATGTTGGTGAGACCGCATTAAGAATATTGTGTTCAGTTTTGGGCACCATGTTATAGGAAAGATATTGTCACTAGAAAGAGTTCAGAGACGATTTACGAGGATCTTGCCAGGACTAGCGGGTGTGAGCTATAGGGAAAGGTTGAGTAGGCTGTGTCTCTATTCCATGGAGCGCAGGAGGATGAGGGGTAATCTTATGGAGGTGTATAAAATCATGAGAGGAATAGATCGGGTAGATGCACAGAGTCTCTTGCCCAGAGTAGGGGAATCGAGGACCAGAGGATATAGGTTCAAGGTGAAGGGGAAAAGATTTAATAGGAATCTAAGGGGTAACCTTTTCACACAAAGGGTGGTGGGTGTATGGAATAAGCTGTCAGAGGAGGTAGTTGAGGCAGAGACTATCGCAATGTTTAAGAAACAGTTAGACAAGTACATTGACTTGAAAGGATTGGAGGTATATGGACCAAGCACAGGCAGCTGGGTATAGTGTAGCTGGGACATGTTGGCTGGTGTGGGCAAGTTGGGCCAAAGGGCCTGTTTCCACACTGTATCACTCTATGACTCTATAACACCTTTTACTCAGATGCTCTGATTATTGCCTCCTCCACTTCACAGGTAAATGCCATTGTGGGATCATGGAAGCACTTGCAGATGTTTGACTATGGATTAGAAATCATTGCAAACGTGTAAGGCTGAGACTGAATAGTTGAATTAATGACACAAGCTGGTAAGCTCAGAGTAGTTGGTAATTTATAGAGGATGAAAAATGGGAGACCAGCAAAGAGCATTTTGGAATTATAAATCTGGAAGTGACAAATGCAGTTCAAAGCATTTTAGTGGCAGGAGGAGATAGTAAGTTATAGAACATTCCTGCTGCGAATATATATGCAGGAACATTAGTTTGGTTTAGTTAAGTTTACTTTTGTTTAGAGGTACAATGCAGAAACAGGCCATTTGGCCCACAGATTCCGCACCGACCAGCAATTCCCGCACACTAATACTATCCTAGTCGCATAAAGGGACAATTTACAATTTTTACCAAAGCCAATTAACCTGCACGTCTTTGGAGTGTGGGAGGAAACCGCGAGCACCCGGAGAAAACCCACGTGGTTAAAAATCCTGCTTATATCAACGGCTCGATGGTGGAGAGGGTCAAGAGCTTCAAATTCCTGGGCGTGCACATCTCTGAAGATTTCTCCTGGTCCGAGAACACTGATGCAATTATAAAGTAAGCACATCAGCGCCTCTACTTCCTGAGAAGATTATGGAGAGTCGGTATGTCAAGGAGGACTCTCTCGAACTTCTACAGGTGCACAGTAGAGAGCATGCTGACCGGTTGCATCGTGGCTTGGTTCGGCAATTTTAGCGCCCAGGAGCGGAAAAGACTGCAAAAAGTTGTAAACACTGCCCAGTTCATCATCGGCTCTGACCTCCCTACCATCGAGGGGATCTATCGCAATCGCTGCCTCTAAAAGGCAGGCAGCATCATCAAGGACCCACACTATCCTGGCCGCACACTCATTTTCCCGCTGCCTTCAGGCAGAAGGTACAGGAGCCTGAAATCTGCAACATCCAGGTTCAGGAATAGCTGCTTCCCCACAGCCATCAGGCTATTAAACTCAACTCAAACAAATCTGATTAGTAATAGCCCATTGCACTTTATCTGTTTATTTATGTGTGTATATATATATTCATTGGTTTATGGTCACACTGATCAGTTTTGTTCTGTATTTATTTATGCCTACTATATTCTGTTGTGCTGAAGCAAAGCAAGAATTTCATTGTCCTGTCTGGGACACATGACAATAAACTCTCTTGAATCTTGAATCTTGGTCACGGGAGAACATACATCTGTACTGACAGCACCCCGAGTCAGGATCAAACCCGGGTCTCTGGCGCTGTAAGAGCCCTGCCCCATGGTACGAGTTCATTCCGAGAGTTCTCCCGAGTTTACCCTGATTCGAACTCGGAGATTTACGGTAATGGCCACTTGTCGGTACTCGGGGCTCTTGTGGTAATTTTTCAACGTGTTGAAAAATCTTCACGAGTCTTCCCGTGCTTACCTGCCATTAGCGAGTCTTCCCGAGTACCTGCCGTTAGCGGTACGAGCCGGTAAGAGACGTCCCCGAACTCAGACGTACACGCTACGTTCATTTTCCGTGCTTACCATGAGTTTGATTTTTTTTAAAACTGGGGAGAGCATTTGAATGAACTCGTACCATGGAACAGGGCTTTAAGGCAGCAACTCTACCGCTGTATAACCGTGCTGCCATAGATTATAGTGCCATAGGTGGAAAATGTTACCGATGGACTGATTTGAGCTTTTGAATTTAATGAAGGAGTGCACAGTTCTTGGAACATTTAATATTCTGAAACTGTTGGAAAATGTTATATCTTATCTCCTATTTTCTTCCAATGTATTTCCCTTTGTTATAAGCACCAGATTTATTTATTTGAAACAGAAAGCTGCTCTGAGGACTGACACATAGTTTCTCCAATTGTGTGACAAAGCAGAACAAAGTGATGTTACTTAATATGGTCCCAGTGAAAGGCATGATCGACCGAGGCAGTGATGACTTTCAAGCTGTGATCAAGTATTGCTCCTGGTCATGGTGAGCACAACCTAAATGTTGAGAGGAACAAGAATAAAAAATTGGAAAGTAAAATTATATGAAAGGATTAACAATGAAAGATAACTGAAAAATGGAAAGAATGGACAAAAGAATGGACAAGACACCTACCACTCCATCATGGGTACTGACCTCCCCACCGGTTTAGTCTAGTTTAGAGATACAACATGGAAACAGGCCCTTCGGCCCACTGAGTCTGTACCGATCAGCGATTCACACACGTTAACACATATTAGGGATAATTTTACATTAACACATATTAGGGACAATTTTTACATTTATACCAAGCCAATTAACCTACAAACCTGTACGTCTTTGGAGTGCGGGAGGAAACCGAAGATCTCAGAGAAAACCCACGCAGGTCACGGGGAGAACGTACAAACTCTGTACAGGCAGCACCCGGAGTCAGGTTGTACTCGGGTCCCTGGTGCTGTTAGGCAACAACTCTACCGCTGCGCCACTGTGCCCCCAGTGAAGGGATCTATAGGAGGCGCTGCCTCAAAAAGGCAGCCAGCATCATCAATGACCCACACTTCCCTGGCCATGCTTGCATTTCACTCCCTGGCTTGTTTGGCCCTTGTATGACACCAAACCACACTCTTAATGCCTTCAGGGGTAATTATGGATGAACATCAATGTCACCTCTACCACCAGTCACCACATCCTGAGAACAAAGTATGTTTTGAAGAATACAAGTCAGAATGGATTACCTCCTGAAAAGATTGAGGAGATTTGATGTCTGAAGAAGGGTCTCCACCCAAAACGTCACGAATTCCTTCTCTCCATAGATGCTGCCTCACCCGCTGAGTTCCTCCAGCATTTTTGTCTACCTTTGATTTTTCCAGCATCTGCAGTTCTTTCGCAAACAGGAGATTTGATACGTTAACTAATAATCTAGCCAATCTCGAAGGATGTATGGTAGAGGACATACTGATTGGTTAAATCATGGCCTGGTTCAAACACCCAGGCATAGGAAGATTTACATGGATGTTGCCAGGACTCGAAGCCTGAGCTATAGATAGAGGTTGAGCAGGATAGGAATTTATACCTTAGGAGGGCAGAACGATGTGGGGTGATCTTGTAGAGGTGTACAAAATCACGAGAGAGTAAATACAGAGATTTTTTGCCCAGAGTTGGGTAATCGAGAACCAGAGGACAAGGATTTAATGTGAGGGAAAAAAAGATTTAATAGGAACCTGAGGGGTAATGTTTTTATACAAATGGTGGTGGGAGTGTGGAACGAGCTGCCAGAGGAGGTAGTTGAGGCAGGAACTGTTGCAATGTTTATCAAGACAGGTACATGGATGGGACACGCTTACAGGGATATGGGCCAAACGCAGGCTCGTGGGACTAGTATAGACGGGGGCATGTTTACGGCATGGGCAAGTTGGGCCGAAGGTCCTGTTTCCACACTGTATGATTCTATAACAATTACATATGCAAGTTCCAATTGAGGATTCCATAGCTGACAAAGGACTCTTAAAATTAGCTCTCAGCAATCTTAGTGTGAGAACCCATTGGCATGTCAATACCAAATTATGGTTATTAATAAGCAATAGAACAGTCCAAGATTATCCAAAACAGTTTGATCCCTTGCTATCACAGTATCTCCCATCAATTCATTTTAGTTAATCTCTTGCAAATTTACTAATTGTTATTTCATATCTAAGAACAATTTTGAGTTGCTTTCCTTTCAAATATCATTGAAAGCAAATTGACTCATTTAAAAACATGCCCTCGGAAGGATTCAATAATTCTTACAAAGCCTTGCAACACAAAAGAAAGAAGCCCACAGGAAAATCCGTTTGTAACCGCAGCCTTCAATTACAGTGTTAAATCACCCTGTGAGATACAAGGCATTACAGAAGGCAATTATTTCTCCTACACATAGGCAAACAGTGAGGGACTATCATAATGAAGAGTAGCTGTATCAAAAACACACAAAAAACAGCAAGCAAGAGAGATAAAGAAACATAATGTATTATTTTCTAAATTGACATGAATATTTTGCAAAATGATTTGCCTTTGAATATATTTGAATTTAAATGAATGTTAACTCTCGGCATTCAATATTGATAACGTCTAAGCTAGTTTATGACAACAACAAAAAAGCCCTGTAAATGTATATTGAAACATGATTGCATTGTACTCCATTCTGGAAGTTTCAACATTTGAAGTCCCTCCTGCTTGAAGCTTTTTAACCAGTCACTTAGTCCAACAATGGGATGCAGTGCAGTGCTGTGCTGACCTTGGTGCTGTCTTACAGCCATGTTAGACCGTGTTCGAGCTCCTGACTCTCAGTCTGAGGAAGTCTAAACTAAAAAATGCTAAGCTGTCTGAAGAAGGGTCTCGACGCGAAACGTCGCCTATTCCTTTCCTCCAGGGATGCTGCCTGACCCGCTGAGTTACTCCAGCATTTTGTGTTCATCTTAGAATTTAGTAAATCCTTCCCAGTCATCTGCTGTTCTGCAGCACATGAAAATAATATTTCCTTTATTGCGAAGGGTTTTCTGCTTCTCTAGCCCACTCGCCATGTGGCACACTCAGGCGTGAAGATGCCTGAATCACATTTAGCTAATCAGTCCGATTGCACCTTGAGGTAGGGCTGCCAACTCCGCCTGACCTATTTCCCAGAGATTTGATCGTACGATGTTTGCTGCAGCATGAAGATGAAATGCCTCTCATGCACACAAAGGTTGCATCCCCTTAAGGATTTCTTTCTTCCCTCTCCAACTCAGCAAGCCAATTTCGGAAGCTGATAGTCAATTGATACAGTCCTCGGATACCTGCCCCTTGAATATTGCTGTTAACCCCCTGTCCCACGGTACGAGTTCATTCCAAGAGTTCTCCCGAGTTTGCCGTGATTCGAACTCGGAGATTTACGGTAATGGCCACTCGTCGGTTCTCGGGGCTCTCGTGGACATTTTTCATCATGTTTAAAAATCTTCACGAGTCTTCCCGTACTTACCTGCCATTAGCGAGTCATCCCGAGTACCTGCCGTTAGCGCTAAGAGATGTCCCCGAGCTCCGACGTACCCGCTACGCTCATTCTCCGTGCTTACCACGAGTTTAATTTTTTTTTATCTCGGGAGATATCTTGGAATGAACTCGTACCGTGGGACAGGGCTATTAGTTTTGGTTGGCGTAATTCAACTTGGAACATTAGTTTGGTTTACAGATACAGCATGGAAATAGGCCCTTTGGCCCACCAAGTCAGTGGCGACCAGTGATCCCCACACACTACCGCTACCCTATGCAAACGATAGACAATTTTACATTTTGTACCGAAGGTGATTAACCGACAAACCTGTACGTCTTTGGAGTGTGGGAGGAAACCAAAGTTTCGGAGTCATCACAAGTCACGGGATGATCATACAAGCACCCGTAGTCGGGATCAAACCTGGTTCTCTGGCACTGTAAGTTAGTAGCTCTACCGCTACGCTACCATGCCGCCCGCTAGTTTTTTTTATTTTCTCTCATTGCATACAGATAGGCTCCCTGGATTTTTTCTGTATGCAAAACAAATTAGAATTTACATGAAATCGATACTATTACTAAAACTCTCATATTGAACACTTCTGGTCTGTGTTGTTTTTTAATTTGCACAAAAACAGCACCTTATATCGCTAGGATTTTTTGCCACCTTACACACCGTTCTCCTCTGCTCCAAGCGCACCGAGTTTAGTTCCGATCGTTGGAATATTACAAAAGTTATGAAGGTTTTAAAAATCATGAGATGATCAGATTGGTCTTCTCGCCTGTCATTCACCATGAAGGTAACGCCCCTTCAGGAGGCGAGGAGAATAAAGCCCTGAAGGCTGGGCATGAGTCAGTCAGCCCGGAAGCCATGTGAGAGTTGAGTCCAGAACTGGGAGTCCACAAGTCGTGAGTGAATTGTGAATCCTCAAGCCGTGAGTGAGCCCACAAACCGTGAGTGACTGAACTGTGAGTCCACACGCCGTGAGTGAGTGAACTGTAAGTCCACAAGCCGTGCTGAGTCCAGAAGTCGCGCTTAGTCAGGAAGTCGAGCCTAAGTCCAGAGATCCACAATCTGTGAGTGACTGAACTGTGAGTCCATAAGCCATGAGTGACTGAACTGTGAGTCCACAAGCCGTGAGTGACTGAACTGTGAGTCCACAAGCTGTGAGTGACAGACCTGTGAGTCCACAAGTTGTGAGTGACTGAACTGTGTGTCCACAAGCTGTGACTGACTGAACTGTGGATCCACAAGCCATGAGTGACTGAATTGTGGGTCCACAAGCCGTGAGTGACTGAACTGTGTCCACAAGCCGTGAGTGACTTAACTGTGAGTCATCAAGCCGTGAGTGACTGAATTGTGAGTCCACAAGCCGTGCGCGACGGAACTGTGAGTCCATAAGTCGTGGCTGAGTGAACTGTGAGTCCACAAGCCGTGGCAGAGTGAACTGTGAATCCACAAGCAGTGAGTGAACTGTGAGTCCACAAGCCGTGTGTGTGAACTGTGAGTCCACAAGCCGTGAGTGAGTGAACTGTGAGTTCACAAGCCGTGAGTGACTGAACTGTGAGTCCACAAGCCATGAGTGACTGAACTGTGTCCACAAGCTGTGAGTGACTGAAATGTGAGTCCACAAGCCATGAGTGAGTGAACTGTGAGTCCACAAGCCGCGAGTGAATGAACTGTGAGTCCACAAGCTGTGAGTGAGTGAATTGTGAGTCCACAAGCCGTGAGTGAGTGAACTGTGAGTCCACAAGCCGTGAGTGACTGAACTGTGAGTCCACAAGCGGTGAGTGAGTGAACTGTGTCCAAAAGCCGTGAATGAGTGAACTGTGAGTCCACACACTGTGAGTGATAGAACTGTGAGTCCACAAGTCATGAGTGAGTGAACTGTAAGTCCACAAGCTGTGAGTGAGTGAACTGTGAGTCCAGAAGGCTCACCACCCCCGCCCACACACCCCCTTTCCCCTCACCTCACACCCCCCCCCCAGCGGCAGGCCAGGGCAGCACTTCCACCCACCCCCCCCCACCGGCCCCTGCCTGAAGCCATCCCCCTCCTCCGGCTACAGCATGCTCCCGCCGGCCCCCTCCTGCAGCCTCCAGCTGCAGGACTAGCCCAATAATCCATTCGGCCCACAACACCCATACTAGCCTTCCAGAAAGCCCCCTCCCACTGGCGACCGCCTGAAACCGTCCCTCTCCCTGGCTGCAGAATGCAACAAGAGACACAACAAGAATGAATGGACTGAATAAATCTCTTTAACATTTAACTTTTTGTTATATTTTAAGGGTTATTCACATTTTAAGCTTTAATAAATTCCTTTTCCACTTGCCGTGCCCGCCAGCTGCACCTGCGCAGTAATACCTGCGTGTTTTACATCACAATGGGAACCCAATGGGCGGGAATGGTTGCACCGCCGGAGAGCCGCTAACAGTGGATGGGGGGGGGGTTTGAAGGGGGGATGGAGTGAGTGCGTGAGGGGGGGAAAGGACAAGGGGTGGACTGGGGTGGTGAGGGAATAAGGGGGCATCAGGGGCATCACAACGGGAACCCATCAGCCGCGCCCACGCAGTTGGGGGCTATGGGTGAGTGGTGGAATATTGGAATTGGTGGAGAGGTGGAATTTTGCGTTGGGGGACCAGGCCTCCCATGTGAGAATGAAACCCAATGGGTCACACTTAGTCTAGTAATGATATATAATTATTAAGCACAGTGTTCTGAATGCAGACAACTAATGCCAGCGAACATGCTTGATGTAAGCCCAGACCATCACACAAACAAACCTCCCTTCCATTGACTCCATCTACACCTCACGCTGCCAACATAATCAAAGATGAGTCTCCCTATGACCACTCCATCCTCCCCCTCACCCATCAGGCAAATGATACGGAAGTGTGAAAATGCAGATCTCCAGATTCAGAGATCTAGTTTCTTCCTAGTTGTCACCAGGCAACTGAACCATCCTACCAACAACTAGAGAGCGGTCCTGAGCTACTATGTAACTCATTGGTGACCCACGGACTATCTTTAATCAGATTCTACCGGTCTTTATCTTGCACTAAACGTTATTCCTTTTGTCATGTATCTGTACACTGTGGATGGCACAATTGTAATCATGTGTAGTCCTTCAGCTGACTGGTTAGCACACAACTAAAAGCTTGGTGCATGTGACAATAACCTAACTAAAGAATGTGTCAGAGCTATCAAGACAGACGGCACAATGGTACAGCTGGTAGTGCTGCTGTCTCAAAGCACCAGAGACCCAGGTTTGATCCTGACCTCTGGTGCTGTCTAAATGGAATTTGTACGTTCTCCCTTTGATCACCTGGGTTTCTTGCAGGTGCTCCAGTTTCCTCCCACAGCCCAAAGACAGGTGCACTTGTAGATTAATTGCCCTTTGTAAAATGCCTCTAGTATGTAGGGAAGGGATGCGGAAGTGGGATAATGTAGAAATAGTGTGAATCGCTGATTGATGGTTGGCATGGACTCAGTGGGAAGAAGGACCTGTTTCCATACTGTATCTTTAAGCTAAGCTAAACTAAACTAAACTAAACTAAACTAAACTAAACTAAACTAAACTAAACTAACCCAAGATAACAGTGTTAAAACTGAAAATGCTGATAACTCTGTGCAAGTCAGACAAAATCTCTGGAAAGAGAAACTGCCAACTTGCTTAATGTCTGTCTATTCCCTCAAACCGCTTCGGTCGTCAAACCGCTTCGGTCGCCTCCTCCATGGAGAGGCGACTTTTTCCAGGTCGCCTCCCCCGTGGCCTAACATCAAGGATCGGCGCGGCCTTTCCCGGAGACGTGCCGGGCTTCAGCGGCGGGCGCAGCGTGGACTCTCGGCGTGGAGCGGGTGAACCCTCGCTGGGGCTCGCTGGAGGGGAGCGCTCCGTTTCGCTGGCCCGGGGCAGCCGGCAGCCTGAAGTCGCAGCCTGAAGCCGCGGTCTGCAAAGCTCCAGCTGGTGCGGCGTCTACAGCCCGGGATCCCTCTTGGGGGACCCGGGGGAAGAAGAAGAAGCCATCATTGCCGGCCCGCGGCCAACTTCTACCGCGGGGCCGGCATGGACTTACCATCACCCCTGGAGGGGAGCTTCGACCGCCGGCCCTGCAGTCTACGGTGCTTCTGGCTGCGGCAGGGAACCTTAAATCTTGACCGCCGGCCTGCGGCCCATAACAATCTAAAGCCGCGGTCTCCGGTGAGGAAGAGCCGATCCTGGACTGACTTGGACTCTGGTCCTGTCCACGGAGGGGAAATGGAGGAGGACTGGCCAAATTTTTGTGCCTTCCACCACAGTGATGAATGCTGTGGTGGATGTTTGTGTTACCTTTTGTGTGTTCTTTTTTATTGTATCGCTGCTGACAACCCAATCCATTGCCGGGTCGCTGCTCATGCGGTCGACCGGTCGGTGCAGATTAAATGTATTGTTTGTTTAAATTGCCCCTCGGGGACAAATAAAGTGCTTGGTAATCTGATTCTACCTGACCCGGTAAGCACCCCCAGCACTTTGTTTTTTTAATAAAATTTGTTTGTGGGTTAGAGAGAGAGAGAGAAGGGTCTCAACCCGAAATGTCACCTATTCCTTTTCTCCAGAGATGCTGCGTTACCCTCTGAGCTACTCCTGCACTTTGTGCCTATCTTTGGTGTAAACCAGCATCTGCAGTGCCTTCCTACACATCAGGCTATTAAACTCTGCACCCTCCAAATAAGCTCTGAACTACATAGACTTGGGGGCATTGTTTTTGTCAGTTTTGGCTCAATCAATGGATCTCTCATCTGTAAGTCAAAGTTATTGATTCTAAGCCATGTTCCAGGGATGTGGGTATATAATGTATGGTGACAATTCACGGCTATAATGCAGGAGCCACTGAAGAATTATTAATTATTTAGCTAGCCAATGGTCAATACTATGCTAGCGGCTGAGATCCAAGTGAAGCAATGTTTAATTTTCTTTAGTTGGACAATTTTTGATTCAATATTTAAAAATCTGAAACTTGTTACTGCTCAGGCTTTTCATTTTATTTTTACGATAAGCTCTCTTAATGCATCTCTAATTCAATAGGCTCCTAACTGGAACTATTTCTGCATGAAATATTTACAGGACCTCAGCATAGTATTCCTTTTAACGTTCTGAGCAGTCTTTCCATATCTTAGGATTCAGGTTGAGAACTGACTTCTAGAATAAGCAATTAATAAATTCTGTTAAGACACAAGAAACCACTGATGCTGGAGACTTGAGCAAAACACAAAGGAACTCAGCAGGCCAGGCAGCTTCTGGAGAGGGAAATTGACAATGTTTCAGGTCTAAAGAAGTTGTCCCGACCAGAAACGTTGTTTATCTATTCCCTCCATAGATGCTGACTGATCCACTGATTGATCCCAGCACTTTGTGTTTTTAACAAAATCTGTTTGTGGGATAGAGGGAGAGAGAGTGAGAGAGATTGTGTGTGTGTGTGTGTGAGAGAGAGAAAGAGGGGGAGAGGGAGAGAGGGAGAGAGGGAGAGAGGGAGAGAGGGAGAGAGGGAGAGAGGGAGAGAGGGAGAGAGGGAGAGAGGGAGAGAGGGAGAGAGGGAGAGAGGGAGAGAGAGGGAGAGAGAGGGAGAGAGAGAGAGAGAGAGAGAGAGAGAGAGAGAGAGAGAGAGAGAGAGAGAGAGACAGAGAGAGACAGAGAGAGACAGAGACAACGAAAGAGACAGAGAGGGAAAGAGAGAGAGATAGAGAGAGAGAGAGAGCGAGAGACAGAGAGACGGAGAGATGGAGAGACAGAGGGACAGAAGTGATTTGTAGTTTTCAGCTGCAATTTTCTATATAAATCAACAGGACTAGGCAGGAGAGATTTAACCTCAATGAAGAAACTTTAGATGCAAGAGAGCTAAAGCACAATTCATCAAAACTGAATACCCGGAGTGTATTGCCCTATTACACCAACGAGAAAAGCACTCTGGCAGAAAAGATAAAAGTGGTGACACTGGTCAACAATGTACTAGTCATTTGTTTGGACATTTTTGGCCAGCAAATTGGCTGGTGCTGGAAGTAATCTCTGGATTAGCAGCAGTAAGAGATAGGAGCTTTGAGAGAGAAAATGACCTTGACTGCAAAAAAACAATGCTACTTCTTCCAACAGCTGACTCAGTTCTGAAGAGTTGTGATATCTGCAGAGACTGGTTGCCTTGATTAGTGCCAGGTAGCTTTGGTGGTGCATGCAGATTAAGTGTTAAATATTGATCATGAGCAGACAATCTCCAATGCTATTTAATATCCCTGCTATATCTTTCTACATCTTTTTGCATTGCCACAGAGCCATAGCAGTCGAGTTGCTGCTTGCAGTGCCCGAGACCCGGGTTGGATACTGACTACGGGTGCTGTCCGTACGGAGCTTGCATGTTCTCCCCATGACCACGTGGGTTTTCGGTTAACGGAATCAACGAATCAAGGGATATGGGGAGAAAGGAGGAACAGGGTACTGATTCTGGATGATCAGCCATATTGAATGGCGGTGCTGGCTCAAAGGGTCAAATGGCCAACTCCTGCACCTATGTT
This sequence comes from Malacoraja senta, assembly GCA_038087875.1. NCBI lineage: Eukaryota > Metazoa > Chordata > Chondrichthyes > Rajiformes > Rajidae > Malacoraja > Malacoraja senta. Next base: position 31,932 of record JAXLNO010004880.1, on the reverse strand, counting down.
TCGATGTTTCTATGTTTCTCCAGGTGCTTCTGTTTCTTCCCACACTCCAGACATACAGGTTTGTTGGTTAATTGACTTCTGTAAATAGTAAATCGTTCCCAGTATGTAGGATAGTTCTAGTGTACGGGATGATTGCTGGTCGGCGTGGAATCAATAGACAATAGACAATAGGTAGTTATATAATAGATATATAATGGGTAGGTATATAATAAGTATATAATAATATAATAGACAATTAGTAGGCCATTCGGCCCTTTGAGCCAGCCCCGCCATTCAATGTGATCATGGCTGATCATCCCCAATCAGTACCCCATTCCTGCCTTCTCCCCATTTCCCCTGTCTCCGCTATCTTTAAGAGCCCTATCTTGCTCTCTCTTGAAAGTATCCAGAGAACCGGCCTCCACCGCCCTCTGAGGCAGTGAATTCCACAGAATCACAGCGCTCTGTGTGAAAAAGTGTTTCCTCATCTCCGTTCTAAGTGGCTTACCCCTTATTCTTAAACTTGGTCCCTGGTTCTGGACTCCCCCAACATCGGGAACATGTTTCCTGCGTCGAGCATCCCCAAACCTTTAATAATCTTATAATCTTATCATCAATAAGATGCCTTCGCATCCTTCTAAACTCCAGAAGGAGTTTAGCCCATTCTCTCAGCATATGACTGTCCCGCCAACCCAGTGAGGAAGGTTGTCAGAAGATACAGCAGGATATAGGTCAGCTGTAATAATGGGAGGAGAAATTCCAGATGGTGTTTAACCCGAGCAAGTTTGAGGTGTTGCACTTTGGGAGGTTGAATGTAAGGTGAGAGTATACAGTTGATCGCAAGAACCTAAATAGCATTGGTATGCAGAGTCCAAGTTCATAGCTCATTGTAGGTGGCAGCGCAAGTAGATAGGGTGGTTAAGAATGCATATGGTCTGCCTTCTTTACCATTGCTGGGGGCATTGAGTCAGGAAATCATGATGCAGCTCTACTGGCCCTTGGTTAAGGTGCATTTGGAGTATTGAGTGCAGTTCTGGTTGCCCCATTACAGGAAATATGTGAAACTTTGAAGAGGTGCGGAGGAGGTCCAATGTCTGTAATGAAGTAGATTGGAAGATTGGAACAACATCCTAGTTTGTGGACCGTTCTGTCGTCTGGTAACAGAGGGGAACAAGTGGTATGTGCTTTTAATCTTTTGTATCTGCTGCCTGATGGGAGTGGGGGAAAAGACTAAATGACCTGGATGGATGAGTGGTGAATCAGTTACACTAAATATTGTGTGGGAAGAAACTGCAGATACAGGTTTGCACTGAAGATAGACACAAAGTGCTGGAAATTCAGACTGAAGAAGGGCCTTGAACGGTCTTGACCTAAAACATCACCCATTCTTTCTCTCCAGAGATGCTGCCTGTCCTGCTGAGTTACTCCAGCATTTTGTGTCTATCTTGCACTAAATTTTAAATTGCTATGCAAATCACATGAGCTCAACAAAGCCCTGTCTCTTTCAGACCTAAAAAATATTTTTTAATTGCAATTTCAACACATTATTCAGGCAGGTATGACAGTGCCATTTAAGAGACTTTTGTATAGGGATTTGGACACAGCGGGAATAGAGGGGTATGGATTATGTGCAGGCCGATAAGAGTTGTCTGGCATCTTCTTCAGCACAGACATTGTGGGCTGAATGACTGTTCTTGCTGCTACACTGTTCTAAGTTCTATTATTCCCTGAAGATGGAATAATGTTGCCTTTATTTCAACTCCAAGATGAATAAATGCAGGATTATGTTTTCAAAGGGAGAAAGCATAAGGATATTTTAATGTTAGAAAAACATATCGAGGAAGTTATATCGTATTACCATAATTAAATAAGAGATTGTGTCTAGCTGTTACATTAGCTGAATTCATTATGCTCAGAATTACAGAAAGCATATTTAATAAACATAAATTTTAATTAAAAAAAACTGAAATCTGCTTAATGTTTCTCACAAGATTAGCTACTGCAACAGAATTTAATGTTGAAAGTTTTACATGGTTTGAAGTATTTCTCAATATAATTAATCTGATTTGCATAGAGGCATATTTATTCAGATTTCTTCATTATGTTGTCTGCAATAGCATTCAAATTATTTTCTCTAAATACCATTGCATGTATCTTTGTATGTATTGAAATATAACAGAAATGTGCCTTCTGATCAAATTTATACATATCTATTAGATTTCTAGATTACAATTGGGTTTCTCATATAATACCATCTCTTTCTATTCTTCACAGTCAGAGGAAAGTACAGTCCTGCATTATATATAATCAGTGGCACTTCAGACATTAGAACCAAGAGACAGCTTATAAGAAGATAGTCATAGTCAAACAGCGTGGAAACAGGCCCATTGACCCACTTGCCCTGCACCGACCAACATAACCTATCTACACTTGTCTTACCTGCCTGCGTTTGGCCCATATCCCACCAAACTTGTCCTATCCATGTACCCGTCTAAATGTTTCTTTCTTGGGTTAGTGCCAGGCATGTGACTAATGGAGGCATATAATCCAGTATCCTGAGGACTTCGGTGACAATGAAAAAAATAACATACAAAGTGCTGGAATAACTCTGCATCTCTGGAGCATATGGATAGGTGACATTTTGGGTTGGGATAGACATTTTGGGTTGGGAAAGTTCCTGACCCGAAACATCGCCTGTCCATGTCCTCGCAAGATGCTGCCTAACCCACCGAATTACTCCAGCACTTTGTAACTTTTTTGTCAACAGCCTACACGTCATCTCTTCTGATACGTATTTTGATTCATATTGCCTTTAATTTGTTGACCATTGATGACACAATAAACTGCAGATACTTGAGTAAAACACAAAGGGCTGGAGAAACTCGGTGAGTCAGGCAGCAGCTGAGGAGCGAATGAGAAGGAAGTGCAAAAGAAAAGTCTATCCCTTAGAGTTATTATTTTGAAAGTTCTGTTTTGTGTTAAATCCTCGAAGGTCAATCTATTGATTGAAAGGCAAAGTATTCCCTGTTGAGGTTGGTCTATCTAAGCCTTTGATTAGCTGCAGCTTAACTTCCATTTCCATCCCTTCTTTATAATATAATGGTAGTGGGGGGGGGGGGGGGGGCAAGATATATCTCCATCTCTTCTTTTCTTATTCCTCTTTCTCTCTGCTGCACTGCTTTGGTACCACACTACAGTACTACAGCAATATAATGTTAGTTTTCTCAGATATGAGTTGATCGTTACCTGTGCAATCTGATGACCTTTTAATACTTTAGTAAACATGCTTCTAATTTTCCAGAACCTTATTTACCAGGATGGAAATAACAAATACTAGAGGGCAGAGGGGCAAAGTTTAAAGGAGATGTGTGGGGCAAGTTTTTTTACAGAGAAGGCGGTGATTCCTAGAACGTGCTGCTGGGGTTGATTGTGGAGATCGATACGATTGTGGGAGACGTTAGGATAGGTATATGGACATGGGTAATCCAGCATTTTGTGTCTGCCCTCGGTGTAAACCAGCATCTGCTGATCCTTCCAACACAAATGGATGTGGCTCATGTGCAGGTAGATGAGAGTTGGTCTTGGCATCATGTGACATTGTGGGCCGAAGGGCCACTTCCTGTGCTGGACTGGTCCAAGTGTTTACATTCTGCTTGGATCTCCCAGCTTCTCACCATGTGGATCCCAGTCTATGCACATTAGCATTCTAGGCATATCCATTTATTTTCTCAGTTGATTAACATCTCTTTGGCCCAGAAGTTGAAAGAATATTGTGAGGTAAACTGTGCAGTTTCAGCTTCCCTTTTGATTTCCATTCCTCCTGCACACTAGTAATTACTCATTAGCAATATAATTTAGAATCTATTACAAGAATTGTCAATTAAAACGATGTTTGTTCCTGAAGCATCCTACAGACTTCATATCTTGAGGTTTCTAAGTGTGAGGAGAACAAAGAAGAAAATAGATCATTAGTAAACCACGGTTTAAGAATTTAACATATCTGAGGAAGGATGTGCTGGCTCTGTAGAGGGCCCAGAGTAGGTCTACAAGAATGATTCCAGAAATGAGTGAGTTAGCAAATGATGACCATTTGATCGCACTGGGCCTCTACTCGCTGGAGTTTAGAAGGTTGAGGGGCGAACTCATCAAAATTTACAGAATAATAAAATGCATAGATAGAGTGGCTGCTGAAAGGATGTCTCCACTGATGGGAGAGTTTAGGACCAGAGGTCACAGCTTTAGAATTAAGCAATGCTCTTTTAGAAAGGAGGTGAGGAGGAACTTCTTTAGTCAGAGGGTAGTTAATCTGTGGAACTCATTGCCGCAGAGGGCTGTGGAGGCCAAGTCAGTGGATATTTTTATAGACAAATTTTTGATTAGAACGGGTGTCGAGGGTTATGGGGAGAAGGCAGAAATAATGGGATTAGTAGGCAGAGATCAGCCATGATTGAATGGCAGTGTAGACTCAATGGGCCGAATAGCCTAATGGGCCTGTCCCAGTTAGGTGACTTTTTAGGCGACTGCAAGAGACTGTGCAGTCGCCATATGGTTGCTACATGTTCACGGGTGGTTGCCGGGGAGTCGCCTTCATGGTCGTGAGGAGTTCCCGCATGCTGGGAACTGTTCGCGGCCTCATTATGGTCGCTATGGATAGTAGCGAGAATTCTCGTGCCGTAGGTGGGTCGCCAGGAGGTCCTAGTGGGTTGCCAGGAGGTTGAAGGTTCTCTTGGGTTCTTGTAGGTTGTAGCCGGTGCTGACCGGTGAATTTCATTGGCTCATTGGGGAAAAAAAACGTAAACAATAGTTTTCAGAACCAAGGATAACCGACCGGTAATGTTAATGTCCGCCGAGCTTCACAGCCGTGTATTTCTGGCTTCTTAAAAGTTGTCTCCACTCCTTCTACCCCCTTCTCCCCCCTCTCTGCCCCTCTCCCCCCTCCCCCCCTCTTTTAAAGGACTTACCGTAGACTGTGCTTTTTACTTTCTTAACTATAGCGCCAACCTTCCTGTTTATCGCGGTGTGTGTCTGTATCACATTGGCTTTGCACCGTGTGAATCTCACTCAGACAGTGCTCCCCCCGCTTGCCCTGTCCCCCTCCTGCATAACGGGCTGATGAAGGAAGCGATGTGTTCGTGTGTGTGTCCCACACTGAAAACCAGTCGCAATTCCAGTTGACTGTCACTGGCAATCGCCTGAAAAATCGCCTAAGTGGGACAGGCCCATAAGTCTACTCCTATAACTTGTGAACTTGTGAACATCAGAATCATTCCATCTTGGTATTGTGTTGCAGAGCCAAGATGGTGCCCAACCCAGTCAACTATTTGCGTGCTAGCCACAGAAGCGGATCTGCAATCACATATTACAATCGCTCCACACTTTTAAATCTCTACTCCTACTTACTTTAACTAGGATCACTTATTATGTATCTACACACTGTAAATGACTCGATTGTAATTTAATATATTGTCTTTCCACTGACTGGTTGGCACGCAGCAAAAGCTTTTCACTCTACACGTGACAATAAACTGAACTGGTCTGATTTTCCTTTCGACTGAATTAAAATAAATCCCAAAGTTTTGATACAGCAATCAGTACAGTGGAGGCAGAGAACTGAATGTGCCTTCAGCATTTATTGAGAGACTTCTGTTAATGCCAGCTTAATTTCACAACACTACAACAAACTAAAAAACATTGTTGCACATTTCCCATATGGTCACCCCATCTGTTAGCAACACCCTCAAGAATTAAGATGTCATGGCTGAGAAACTTAATGCTTAGTGATGCAGCGTGCAAGCTGGAATGTTGAAGGTTTAATGCCTGGTTTTGTTGAAGATATGAAGATGGACTGATAGACTAGATGGTAGCTGATTCCATTGGTTGAAAAGCCTGAGATACATAGCTGTAAAATTAAAACAAATTCTTTCAAGAATGAAATTAGAAATTATTTCTATCTTGAAAAATACCAGTTACCGAGTCTATTACTAAATTGTAATTTAAGTTCAGTATATTTTTATGAAGTCTAAAGTCTGAAGAAGGATCCTGACCCAAAATGTTACCTATTCATGTTCTCCAGGGCTGCTGCCTGACCAGCCTAGTTACTCCAGCATTTTGTGTCTTTCCTTGGTAAATTAGCATCTGCAGTTCCTTCTTTCTAGCTTTTTATTAATCTAGTTTATTAAGATGTGTGAAAACAAGTAGGTGCAGCTAGATTACAGATCTGTGGACACAAGAAACTTCAGATATTGGTTTATAATAAGACGCAAAATGCTGGAGTAACCCAGCAGGTCAGGCAGCATCTCTGGCGAACATGGATAGGTACCGTTTCGGGTCGGGGGAATCGATCCATGTAGACCAGAGATGCTGTCTGACCTGTTGAATTCAATGGTTCAATGGTCCAATGGTACTTTATTGCCACGAATACCAAAGTACAATGAAATTATTTTTTTGCATACATTTCAGTGGCAACCCTACTATACATTAAGCACAATCATACTAGGTATAAGAGCGTAAGACAGTAGACCACTCTGAGTCAGTGCACTAGAGTCGCCATGTATTAGGCATCATCTGGTACCCTTCAAGTCCAAAGATTTTGAAAAATGTTAGAGTCGTATCTTGGCAGATGTGTTAGGGTCAATTTGTATATATTTTTTTATATAGATAGTGAGAAAAAAGAAAAAGAGAACACGATAAAAAAGAATAGAATGGACTTCTGGTGGTGTCATGTTACACTAACAGACGCACACCTAGCTCCGCTCCCGATTTTTCACGTTAAAACGGGTCTACTGGTCGGGACCGATTTAAAAACCTTACCGGAGCTTCTGGTTGTCGCGCTGATGACGTCATCAGTAAGCGCGATGAATTAAACGGTGGTTTAAGGACTTTTAATGAAAAAACTGTCTCCAGCTCAGAGTCCTCAGAGAACAGTTACAAGACAGCTGCTGAAAAGCCTGAAGAATCCTGAAGAAGTTACCTCTGAAGGGGTCCCTGAAGTGGCTGCAGAAATGTCTACAAGATCCAAGACAGATCTGGCTAAGGACAAAGATAAAGAATTTGAGGATTTAAAGACATCGGTGAGAGATATAAAAGATGAAATTGTGGATGAAAATAAAAATATGATGGGAAAAACGATGGAAAAAATCGAAAAGATGATGGAGAATATGAGTGCTGGTAATCAGAAAGTTATTGATTCAATTGGCACTATAAACAAACGAATTGATGATGTGAAAGGAGAATTATCGGGGAGAATTGATAAGGTGGAAGAAGCTACCACGGACAGGTTCACGGCTGTGCTTGAAACAGTGGCTGCAAGTATGTCTACAATCAGGGAAATGGAGAGAAATATGGCTCGAATGGCTGAAGATATGGAGAGAATGAGGCAAGAACATGAGCAAACTACAGGACAGATGGTGAATCATCTGGGGAAAGTTTCAGACAAATGCCTTGACCTGGAAGCTCGTTCAAGACGCCAGAATTTAAGAATTCTTGGAGTCTCAGAGGGAGCTGAGGGAAGGGACATTCGTGAGTTTGCTATGGCCTTATTCAAACAACTGCTTAATCTCCCCAATGAACCAAAAATTGAAGTGGCACATCGAGTACTGAGATTCAAACCAAGATTACAAACAAGAGCAGACCACCCACGACAGATTATCGTGAAATTTCGGGACATTTCAGAACTTGAAGAGGTGATGAGTAAAATCAAATATGGAATGCAACTGAGGCTTGATAATGACTCTATCAAAATATTCAGGGACTATCCTCATGAAATTGTGCAAAAGAGAAATCAGTTCACAAATGCAAAAGACATTCTTAAGGGAATTCAAGATGTTAGATACGGTGTCTTCTACCCGGCTAAGATGCGAATTACTTATAAGGGACATGAGAAATCATTTGTAAACCCAGAGGATGCGTACAAATATGCCCAGAGCATCGTGGAAAAATAGCGGGAATATATGGACGGTATGGACAAATTTTTCTATTATTATTCCACAGTTAATGACTGATCAGAAGCGAAGAAACAGCTCTTTTAGTACTTTAAAAAAAAACTTAAATGAAGAATGCTTTCAGCTGCGTATGTCTAGACTCCTTATCTGTGGAATTTTAACTCAAGGACATTCTGTGTTCCAAACGAAGCAAATAGAGGATAACAGAGGATCGTCGAGCCGAAGAGAGTGGAATTCACCAGAAGCATTAATTGTTTAAGAGATTAAAATAGTAATTTAAATTGTAAAGAACTAATCCTATTAATAATTTAACAATTTAACAATATTAATATAGAAATAGTAACAGACGCTAACAAGAAAAAACAAATATATGAACTAACAAAAATTCACTAAATCTAAGCCTTATCTATAATTGGGGGGAGGGGAGGAGAAATGAGCACCTAGCTTAGATCCAGGAGCACGTTTCACGTTAACCCCTTCAACCAACAGTTGATTATTATTGAAGGTAAAATCACTCGTTTAAACAATTAGTAGATAAAATTGTTATATATATATGATATGTTATAACGAAATATATAGGGTAAATTTGTATTATATATCTGATTGCGAGGTCCCGTCCCATTATGTTATGAGTAATCAAGGAGCAGAGCTAATTGTTTAACATCGACAATGGAAGTCGATACAAGGTTTTCACCCACCTACAGGTGGGCCACTTGTTACAGTGTCGACAATTTTAGACACTGTATTTTCACTTTTTCAATTTTTTTTTTACTATCACATCAAGTCACATGTTTGTGTTTTTTGTTTAGCGATAAGCGTAAAAGGGATATGCCAACAAAACTTAGTAACGCAAAGGTTCCCCCAATACCTAAAGACCTGAGGTATTGATGCACCGTAAGATTTAAAGGTATTATAACTATTCAAAATGCAAGACGTTAAACAAAAGAACCTAGGAGGAGTCACATTCTGCAGTTGGAATATAAGAGGTGTTAATGAGCCTATTAAAAGGGGTAAGATATTAGCTCAGCTGAAATTGTACAATACTGACATAATCTTTCTACAAGAAACCCATCTCAAATCCGAGGATCAGGCTAGATTGAGGGTGAATTGGATAGGTCAAATATATCATTCTTCATATACTTCGAAATCTAGAGGTACGTCAATCATTATTCGAAAAGGCACACCATTCAAAGCAAAGAATACCATATCAGATAAGGAAGGGAGATATTTGATAGTTACCGGAGAGATTCACGCTACTCCACTTACCTTGGTAAATATATACGCGCCTAACTTTGATAATCCTCATTTTTCAAATAAAATCCTGAACATAATCGCAGAATCTAATTACCAAAATGTTATAATAGGAGGAGACTTTAACTGTGTTTTAGATCCGTATTTAGATAAATCTAGCCAAAAACAGAGAGGTAATACAAAATCTAAAACTAGTGAACTCTTAAATACTTACATAAATAATACCAATGTAACAGATGTTTGGAGAATTGCTAATCCGACTGCCAGGGAATACTCGTTTTATTCAATGGTACACAAAACATACTCACGTATAGATTATTTCCTGGTGGATACAAGATTAATCCCTTACACTGTGAACTCAAAATACCATACCAACTCGATCTCAGATCATTCACCATTAACTTTCTTTTTAAAACTGGAAGGAATGTCTAAGAACAAATCGTTTTGGAGGTTCAATCCTCAAATCCAAAAAGACCCGCAAGGGAGTATATATCTAAAAAAACAAATGGACGTCTTTTTTTAAATAAATGACACTCCAGATATATCGCCTACTTTACTATGGGAATCTTTTAAAGCATTTATTAGAGGTGTTATAATCTCATACCAAGCTTTTCAAAATAAAAAGAATAAGAATGAACAAAGACAGTTAGAAGAACAAATTAGGCAACTGGATATAGATAATGCTAATGATCCATCTATGGATAAACATAATAAAATAATAATTTTGAAATTTAAATTAAATAAATTATTATCAGCCAAACTTATAAGACTTTTCCAAATTACAAGACAGGAACACTTTGAATTTGGGGATAAACCACACAAACTTTTGGCTCGTCAGCTAAAAAAATGAGAAAAAGAATACACAATTCAAAAGATTAAATCAGATAGAGGGGAATCATTAACTTTACCGAATGATATTAATAAAAGATTTGCGCAATTTTATGAGAATTTGTACACATCCAAAACGACAACGGACACCAATAAAATTACAGAGTTCTTGGATAACTGTAATCTTCCAAAGTTAGAGTTGAAGGAACAAGAGGAATTGGGTGCACACATCTCAATTAAGGAATTAGAAGATACAATAAATTCATTAATGAACGGAAAAACTCCAGGTCCTGACGGATTTAATAATGAATTTTATAAAAGTTTTCATGACAAAATTATACCACGTTTACAAAAAATGTATAAATATGCCTTTAAAGAACAAATATTACCTGATACACTAGCTGAATCAACGATCACATTAATACTCAAAAAAGACAAAGATATAGAAGAACCGGGTTCATATAGAGCTATAGCATTGTTAAATACAGATCAAAAAATATTAGCGAAAACATTAGCTAGAAGATTAAGTAAATATATTAGTAAATTAATAAACCCAGATCAAACAGGGTTTATCCCTAAGAGACATTCATCTAATAATATGAGACGGCTACTCAATATAATGCACTCACACAAAACCGAAGAACAAGAATTATCAATTATTTCGTTGGAAGCTGAAAAAGCATTTGATCAAGTAGAATGGAATTATATGGATAAAGTATTACAAAAATTCCAATTGGGAGAGAATTTCATTCTATGGATTAAATTATTATATAATAAGCCTACGGCTAGAATATTAACGAATAACATATTATCTTTGAAATTCCAATTATCAAGGGGTAACAGACAAGGATGCTCATTATCACCGCTGTTATTTGCTCTTATAATTGAACCTTTAGTGGAAAAAATTAGAATACATCCAAATATCCATGGCTATAACACTAAATATTCAAATAATAAAATATCTTTATACGCAGATGATATATTATTGTACATCACCAAACCTCAAATTACTATACCAAACATATTAAATCTAATTGAGGAATTTGGATCCTTTTCTGGATACAGAATAAATTGGAATAAAAGTGAAATTATGTCAATAAAACCGAAAGACTCAACACATCTCTTAAAATTCCCTTTTAAAATAACTACAGGAAAATTTAAATACTTGGGTATTGAAATTACCAGAACATATCAAGGCATGTTCAAAGCAAATTATAATCCTCTACTTAATAAATTAAATACATTAATTACATTCTGGAAAACTCTTCGGATGTCTTTAATAGGCCAAATAAATGCAATAAAAATGATCTTTTTACCACAAATTCTATACCTATTTCAATCAATTCCTATATATTTACCAAAAAGTTGTTTTTTTAAATTGGATTCAGACATTACTAATTTTATATGGGATTATAAATCCCATAGAATACAAAGAACACATTTGAACAAACCTAAAGTATTAGGGGGCTTAGCACTCCCTAACTTTATGTACTATTATTGGTCAGTAAATATTAAAAATATGATTCAACTGATGGACAACTCTGTGCAGCAGGTGTGTAAAGACTGTTCAAACACATAGTGTCTTCACTCTAGTTTATTGCATACATTGTATTCGTATACACACATATTGCCCTAGCTGTTCGTGGTCCGTTACCCGAGCTAGAGAGCGATCTAGGGGTGGGAAGGTTACATTTATACTGAAGCTAATGGGGAGTGGTTAGTAGTAGTGAGGTCATTATGTTAAAGGAACATGCACGGCTCTACATCCTTCCCCTTGAAAAGGGAAACATAGCAATGATGACAGTGAGACCACGACTCATACGCTAGGCACAAACCCGCGCGTACATCGTCAGGAAAAACTTGAAAAATTCAAGCAAACTCCCAGTAATGTTCAGGCGGCTTGACCAGATGCCCGGAGCGGGTATGCAGCCCGCCTCCCCCCCCCCTCCGAAGGTAGAGCAGGTACCGGGGCAGGAGTGGCGATAGGTGAGCCGAAAGGGGAGTGAGCAGGAGAGGGAGTACGAGGAGACCGGGGAGGAGACAAGGGCACCACAACGGGCACGCGAGCGGGAGAAGGCTGACCGGGGGGGCCATGAGGAGCAGCGGGAGAACGGGGCGCCAAGGGTCGCGAAGGCAGAGGAGCGGGAGGCAACGAGGTGGCAACCGGGGGAGCAAAAGGGGCTGTGGGAGGCGGAGCAGGCTCGTTGACCGGCAGCAAATGCTGGCGGGACCGGCGGTAGATTGTGCCCTCGTAGTCAACCAGGTAAGAGCGCGGAGAGTCGGCAAAGCCGATGACAACAGCCAAGCGGTGGTGTCCGGAGGGGGACTGCATCCGGACGACCTGGCCCTTGAAGAGGGGCTGAAGGGGACGGCATGACTTGTCGTGGGAGCGCTTCTGGATGACCTGTTTCTGGGTAATACGCTTCTGGACAGCAGCAGGGCTGCGGACTGCGGGCTGTAGGGACCGCTGGGAGACAGGGATCGGAGGGCGAGTGGTGCGGGACATGAGCCGCTGAGCGGGTGAGCCCATGGCAGGGTCGCGACTAATATTTCGGAGATTCAGTAGAGCGAGATAAAAATCCGAATGCGACAGTCTGCAATGTTCCAGCAGCTCCTTGGCACTGCGGACGGCACACTCAGCAAGGCCGTTGCTCTGCGGGTACTCCGGGCTGCTGGTGATGTGGCGAAAGTTGTAGGCGGCGGCGAATGCGCGGAACTCAGCACTCGTGAACTGGCCCCCGTTGTCAGACTGCACAGTCACAGGAATGCCAAAGGTCGCAAAGAGGGGTTGCAACTTCCCGATGACCGCAGCAGAAGTGAGGGAGTGCAGACGCACAATCTCGAACCAGCTGGAGTAGGAGTCGACAAGGACCAGGAAATGTTTGCCACGCCACTCAAATATGTCCGTAGCGACCGCCATCCACGCCAGGGCGGGGGCAGGCTGTTGCAGGAGTGGCTGGCGTTGCTGGTGCGGAGAGAGCGTATTGCAGGTTGAGCAGGCAGAGACCCTCTCCCGGATGTCCTGTGCCATGCCGGGCCAAAAAAATTGGCTCTGGGCCTGGGACAGGGTGGCATCAGCTCCGGGGTGGCCGTTGTGGGCAGTTTGGAAATAGTGGTCCCGCAGAGCAGCAGGCACCACAACCTTGTGGCCCTTTACCACCACGCCGTCCTGCAGCACAAGTTCGTCCCGGACTAGGAAGTAGGGCGCAGCACCAGCCGGCAAGGGTGAGCGACGGTCAGGCCAGCCACGACGGATGACGTCTATAAGCTGTTGCAGGGCAGGATCATTGGCAGTGTGGTGAATCAGGGACTGCATCTGCTGGGAAGGCATGAAGTTGACGTTTAGCACCATCAGGTCGGATGACTCGTACGGGTGGCGGGCAGTAGAAGCTAGCGGTGCGCGGGACAGCGTGTCGGCCACAAACATGTCCTTGCCCTTGCGGTACACGATTTGAAACGTAAAGCGTTGGAGTTGCAGCATCATATGCTGCAAACGGGAAGAGGCAACGTGGATCGGTTTGTTCAAGATCGTGACCAGCGGCTGGTGGTCGGTTTCGATAGTGAAAGTGTTACCCAGAATGTAGTCCCTGAACTTCGAGCAGGCGAACACCACGGCAAGGAGCTCCTTCTCGATCTGAGCGTAGCGTTGCTCGGTGGGAGTCATGGTGCGGGAGGCGTAGGAGACAGGTAGTTGCAGGCGGTCGTGGATCTGCAGGCAGGCGGCACCGAGACCGAAACTTGATGCATCGCAGGTAATAACGATAGGGCGCTTTAAGTCGAAGAACTTCAGAGTGGGGGTGCGAACCAGCCGGGATTTTAAGTCATCGAAGGCTGCCTGATGCAGCGGGTACCAAACCCAGGCAGTGTCCATCTTGGTCAGTGCCCTCAGGGGCGCACTCAGCTCGCTGAGGTTGGGAATAAATTTCCCCAGGTAGTTCATCATGCCCAAGAAGCGCTGCAGGCTTGGCTCGTTGACCGGAGCTGGCATCTCTGAGACCGCAGCTGTCTTCTGTGGGTCTGGTTTCAGACCCTCAGCCGTAAAAACGTGGCCCACGTAGGTGACCTCCGGGACGCGGAAACGGCACTTCTTGGGGTTCAGTTTGAGGTTGATCTCCCGAGCCCGATCCAGGACCAGGCGGAGGTGGAGGTCGTGCTCAGCGACGTCCCTCCCGTACACCAAGATGTCATCGACGATGATAGCACACGGCAGACCTGCAAATAGCTGTTCCATGGTGCGCTGGAAAACCTCGCTGGCAGAATTGATCCCAAAAGGCATGCGGAGGAAACGGAACCTGCCGAAAGGTGTACCAAACGTGGTCAGTAAAGATGAACGTTCATCCAGCGGAATCTGCCAGAAAGAGTTCTTGGCATCGAGGACAGAGAATACAGTGGCTGGGCCAACCTTTGCAGCGACATCCTCCACCATTCGCATGGGGTAGTGCGGGCGCTTGATGGCAAGGTTTAGGTCCTTGGGGTTGATACAGATCCGAATCTCACTCTTGTCCTTCTTAGCAGCAACGACCATGGTGGAGACCCACCGGGTGGCATCACTCACCTCCTTGATGATGCCCAGGGCCACCATCTGGCGTAGAGTGGACTCCACCTTGTCCTTCATAGCAAAGGAGACGCGGTGAGGCGGGCGGACTACCGGGTGGACCTCCGGGTCCACCTCGATTTCGTACTTGCAGGGTAGTTTGCCCAATACACCTTCAAAACGGTCGGGGTACTCGCACATGGGATCCATGGGGGTCTGCACCGGGTGGATGTCGTGGTGGAAGGACACCAAACCGAGGTCCTGGCACGCACTGGCGCCCAACAGAGTAACATTCTCAGATTCCAGCAGATGGAAAGAGAGGGGCCGAGAGGCCTTCAGAACTGAGCAGATAAGGGTGGCCTTGCCGACTGGGAATAGCATGCTCCCCCCATATGCACGGAGGCGGGAGTGATCAGCGGTAATGTTCTCACCAGCTCTTATCTGCTGAAAAAGGCTTAACGACATAACATTCGTAAGCGCCCCCGTGTCTACCTTAGCAGAGAAGGTCTTCCCATTCACAGTAACTCGAACTGATGGATCAGCTATCAAAGCATGTGCACCCAGGACTGAAAAAACAGGTGATTCATCATGGGAGGAGCTGTTATCAGAATCAGGGAGTTCGACTGGAAGGTATTCGGAGCCATAAACACTATCAGTAGCAGTCAGGTTGTGTAGACTCTTTCTCTGAGCAGAGACAGGCTGGCCCCTGGAACGGCACACTGCGGAGAAGTGATTAAGCTTCCTACACAAATTACAAGTCTTACCCAGAGCAGGGCAAACATCAAATTGATGATTGACAAAGTTGCAGTTTGGGCATCGGCGAGGGTTGACCCTCGCAGGCGCGGGAGTGCTACGCTGGCGTGGCGGGCCATCGCGCCGCGGGCGTCCAGCAGCACCGGCATAGTTAATGTCCTCAGCTTCAGGGGGAGATACGGCGTCGACAGCAGCAGACATGCGAGAGGCATGCAAAGCGTCGTTTAAAGTGAGGTCCGGCTTTCTCAGAAGCTCAGCCCGTAGCTTCGCGTCCTGTAGACCGTGAACTAGGACATCTCTGACCATCTGGTCGGGGGTCAACGTCTCCAGGTGGCAACGCCAGGCCAGGTGACGCAACGATGCCACGAAGGTGTCGATGTGCTCCCCGGGTTTCTGGCGCCTGCTGAAAAACTTAAACCGCTCTATAATGCAATTGGTGGGAATGTCACACAGCGCGGCAAATTTATTGATGAGACATACGGGGTCCTCTGCATGCTCACCTTCGGCGTACTCAAAAGATTCAAAACGTTCCATGGCCTCCGGGCCAGCCAGGTTGAGGAGCAGATGTGCTGTAACCGCAGGGGTAATATTGGGATGAGCAATGGCGACATAGTGCTGGAAGTCGCGCCGGAAAATAGTCCACCGGTGGACGATGTCGGAGTCAAACACCAGAACGTCAGGCTTTCGACACGAGCTGGCCATAGCACATAAATGGTTGGAAAGGAAAATAAACACTTGGAGAAAAGAAAACAAACCCGATGAACAGGAGACGCAGGGTTAACTTCTTGACACCATGTAAAGACTGTTCAAACACATAGTGTCTTCACTCTAGTTTATTGCATACATTGTATTCGTATACACACATATTGCCCTAGCTGTTCGTGGTCCGTTACCCGAGCTAGAGAGCGATCTAGGGGTGGGAAGGTTACATTTATACTGAAGCTAATGGGGATTGGTTAGTAGTAGTGAGGTCATTATGTTAAAGGAACATGCACGGCTCTACAAGGTGGACTGGATTATAATGGAGAGAGAAGACTGCTCCTCTTGTAATATTGGAGCGATCCTCCTCTCACCAATGAAACTGAATAATATAAATTATAACAAAAACCCAATTATACATAGTACAATTAGAACTTGGAAACAAATAAAACAAAATTTAAAATTAAGAAATCTATCGCTTTTATCCCCAATAGTTAATAACCTTTTGTTTAAACCATTATAGACAAATCATTTATACAATGGGAAAGATTAGGAATTAAAACGCTCGGAGACTTGTATGAAACTGGAAAATTACTATCATTCCAACAATTACAAATAAAATATAATCTGGGAAACAATCAATACTTTAAATATTTTCAAATATGTGATTATCTGAAAAAATATACAAAAGATTATTATAACATGCCACCCGATGTACTGGACGAAGCAATGCAGATAAAAGCTGAATCAGCAAACTTAATATCTTATTTGTATAATATTATCTTAAATGTAGAAATACCAACTACGGAAGGTATTAGAATTAGCTATTAAAATTTCAAAGGAGAGATGGAATGAACATTTATTAAATGTGCATAAATGCTCGATTAATGTAAGACACACTTTAATACAATTCAAAATTTTACACAGATTATATTATTCAAAAACCCAAATTAATAAAATTTTCCCCAATGTATCACCTATTTGCGATAAATGTCAGTCTCCAGAAGCTACTATAGCGCACTCATTTGTTTTTTGTACAAAAATTCAAAAATTTTGGATTGAAATTTTTGAAATCTTTACAAAATTATTTAAAATAAAACTGATACCAAAAGCAGAATGGATTATCTTTGGAAGAACGGAAGATAGCCCTGAACTAAATGTGTTTCAAAAGAACCTATTTGATTATGGGTTAATAACTGGAAAAAAGCTTATCCTACAATTTTGGTAAAAATGCTCCAATACCAACTATAAACATGTGGATTTCAAACATTTGAAACATTACACCTGGAAGAGATAAGACTCCTCCTGGCAGGCAAATTAGATCACTTCCATCTGACGTGGTCTTCATTTATAGAACTATTACAAGTATAAGGTGCAAAAGTACTTTAAAAAGGTACCGATGTCAGGACTTGGTAAAGGGGGATGAAAGGTGGCGAGTTGGTATATCCCATTTGCGTGATGCTCATAATAGAGTACTTGTTTTTCTCTCTTCTCTTCTTTCTCTTTTTTTCTTCTTTAGGGTCTATCTCTTAATCTTTTCTCTCTAATTTCTCTTCTACAGGGTCTCTGTTCTTTCCTGCTGACATGCTTTTAAACTATCACTATTTTCCTTCACTTTCTCTTTCTTCTTAATTTCAACCTTTTCTTTTTATTAGCTTTAAAAAATGAAGGAGTACATTAATTGTAATAAGATATATGTGATGAGTACTAATGTAATTGTTTGTAATTTAATGTGCTAATAAATAAAATAAAAAATAAAAAAAAAGAATAGAATAAATTACCAATAATACAACTTTGGAGATAGGTCCGTAGATTATAAAACATAACTATTCATCTAATCCTGAGTTCGAGCTTCAGTCAGATTCCCGTGCCGGACCAATTTACCCTTTCAAAAAATCAATAAATGGAGACCATATTCTAGCAAATAATTCTTGTTTGTCAATTAAGACAAGTCTAGATCTTTCCAAATGTAAGGTCTCCGACATCTCCATAATCCACATTTTAATTGTGGGGGTTGTTGGACTTTTCCAAAATTTTAATATTAATTTTTCCCAGTTATTATACTATAATCAAGGAAGTTTCTTTGTTGTAAGTTTTAAGCTTTGTTCTGATATTCCTAATATTATTAGTTTTGAGTCGGGATCCAATTGGGTGTTAACAACTTCAGAAATTATTCTAAAAATATCCGTCCAGAAATTTTTGATTTTTATACAATTTTCAAAAGTATGAGTTAAATTAGCCTCTGAGTATTGACATTTATCACAGATAGGAGAGATATGTGGGAAAATTCTATTTAATTTTGTTTTAGAGTAATGCAATCTATGTAATACTTTAAATTGTATTAAAGAATGTCTGGCATTTAACGAGCATTGATGTATATGTTGTAGACTTTCATCCCAAGTATCTTTCGTTATAGGTTGGTCTAATTCATTTTCCAATGTTTGTCTATATAATTCCGTCGACGGGACCTCAGTATCAAAAATGGTATTATAAATATGAGATATTAACTTATCCGTATTAGGATGTTTATTCAAACATTCATCAAGAGTTTCAGGCTCTCTAGTTCTATAATCTTGTGTATGTGATTTAACATAATCTCTAAATTGTAAATATCTGAAAAAGTTATTTGAGTGTAGTCCATAATTCTGTTGTAACTCCTGAAATGAGAGAAAAATGCCTTTCCTATAAAGATGTCCCACCTTTTTAATTCCATAATTTTTCCATTGTGTAAAACCTTTATGCAACACAGAGGGTTTAAATGAAGGATTGTTTACAATGGGAAGAAAGAGTGATAAATTATCCAATTTTAAAGTCTTTTTTAATTGTTTCCAAATGTGTATACCATTATAGGGTTTTCACTATAGGTTTTTTTGTTCCATTTTGTGGGAGCTAACAAAATCGAGCCAATTTCAAAAGGCAAACAATCTTCCTTTTCCATCTTTAACCAGTCTGGTTGCTGATCCATATCTTCCAACCAGAAGTTCATATTTGTAATATTAACTGCCCAGAAGTAAAACAAAAAATTTGGTAAAGTTAATCCTCCATTCGTCTTGGGTTTACATAAATGTTTTTTACTTATTCTATGATTCTTATAATCCCAAATAAAACTTGTGACAATGGAATCAACTTTTTTTTTTTTAATTTTGGAAGATTTATCGGGATTGATTGAAAGAGGTACAATAATTGCGGGAGAAAGATCATTTTTATAGCATTAATTCTACCAAACATTGAGATAGGAAGTGTTTTCCAATACTGAATATTCTTATGTAGTTTATTCAGTAAAGGTGGGAAATTTAATTTAAATAAAGAAGTATATTTCTTAGTCACATAAATTCCTAGATATTTAAAATTTCCGTTGACTATTTTAAAGGGGGATTGTTGCAATGTATGTAAGTTGAGTTCCGTTATTGGCATAATTTCACTTTTGTTCCAATTAATTCTATATCCCAAAAATGAGCCAAATTGAGTTATAAGATTTAACAGGTTTGGGATGCTAGTTTCTGGGTTTGTGATGTATATTAATAAGATTAAACGAGAACTTACCAGTTTGAAGTTTGATCGTTATTTTATGAGGAGTCACGATGAGCGATTACGTGAAGAAGGCCGTCAGCCCGCATGCGTGTCAATCTTCAAAGCAGCGGTGTGAAATCACAGATAGCAGTAGTTGAACTGAATATAGTAAGATTGGAGAGAACTAGAACTACCAGATGACCTTTATGATATGAGGGCCTAAAAGACCTCTGCCCAGCTTACAAGCTGCCACCAGCTTCAGTGAACTGCTTACTGCCGATGGAGGCGTGGGGTGTGTCGTCGCCGAAACGATGAAGCTTTGCTTGTCGTTGGTACGTTGATTAGTCCGACAGCTTTTGCTTCCTCATCCAGGTCTTACCTGTTGGATAGGTCTTACCTGAAGAGAAGATTCGGCGGCTGGTTTCATTTCCTGGGTTTTCATGCCCCCTCCAATGTCACCCCTGATAGCGCTGTTCACTGCCGGCACTTTCAGGAAAAATTTACAGGTGCATGGTATCTTACAGCCATCACCTGTTCCTGTAATGACGTGACGTGAGGTTTTTCTGCCAACGGCTGGAACCAACTCTTCCAGCAGCAACACCTTCGTTTGCGAGGATTCCCTTGAAGCCATACGCATGTGCCCCAGTATGTTCCACGGACATACTTCTGAATTTGAAGTCAGGTACACACTGACCACTCACACTCCCCTCCGCAGAGAGGGAGATTCGTAAGCAGCCCTGAAACAGGTGCAGCCGCAGGCCCCTAAGGATACCTGTGCTGATATGGCCCCCCCCTACGGACCTATATCAGGATGGAGCATCACATTTGTGGGATAAACGCCCAAGGGCGCTATCCATGCTCCATCTGGGTTAAACGTCCGAGGACGTACCCAGGTATGTCGGAGGGGAACCCTCCTCGCCTGACTCGTCCGAGTCCATAGGCCTGACCGACTTATTCTTGGCTTTACCCCCTTTCTGGGGAACCACAGCGGTCTGGGAGCCGCTGACCACCTGTCAGAGACTCGGGTAGCGAACCCGCTGGCCGCCGGCTACCCGCACTTCCGCGGTCTCCGTAGCCGGTTTCCCTGCGGTCCGTGACCGGGATAACCCCGTGGTCCATAACAGGTTTCCCCGCAGCCCATCCGGACTTCACCCCGAAATTATATCCAGCAGGAAAAAAACTCTGTAACAGAGATTCCTGCAAGAAAAAACAGAACCTGGAAATAAGTTCAAAACTTACCTGCAGGGTTTGAAACTTACCGCTGGAGCAGCGACGCGCCTCCCAGCCAGTCGTTGCGCAATGCGTTAGATGTAATGACGTGCATGCGGGCTGACGGCCTTCTTCACGTAGTCACTCACGTGACTCCGAAGTAAAATAATACATCATCTGCATATAAAGAAATTTTATTAACTGTATCTTTAGTATTATACCCATATATTTCTGGGTGGGCTCTAACACTTTCTGCTAATGGTTCAATAGCAAGGGCGAATAATAATGGGGATAGCGGGCATCCTTGTCTACAACCTCTAGATAAATTTAATTTAGGTGATAACATTTGGTTTGTCAATATTCTAGCTGTTGGGTTAGTATATAAGAGCTTAAGCCATGTGCAGTACTTCTCGCCCAGTTTGAATTTTTCCATCACCGAAAATAAATAGGGCTATTACACCTGATCAAATGCTTTTTCAGCGTCTAGAGAAATAATTGCTAGATCTACGTTAGCTATTCTATTTGAATATATGATATTAAATAATCGTCTCAGATTATAAGATGAATAACGTTTTGGAATAAAACCTGTTTGATCAGGGTGTATTAATTTATGAATCACTAAACTTAATCTATGTGCTAGAATTTTAGTTAATATTTTCTGATCAGTATTTAAGAGAGCAATTGCTCTATATGAACCTGGGTCTTCAAGATCCTTATCCGTTTTTGGTATAAGTGTATTTGTTGATTCGTTTAAAGTTTCTGGCAGTTTCTGTTGAGTATAAGCATAATTATACAATGTCTGTAGACGTGGAGAAATCAGATCATAAATGTTTTTTATAAAATCCAGAGCTTAGGCCATCAGGGCCTGCGGCCTTTCCGGTGTTAGGATCAATTTGAGCGGTGGAACAGGTCCATGTGATAACTGGGCTACTCCTATTCATAGATTTCTACATGATGAAAAATCAGACTTTTTAACTGGTCCAAATGAGCTGTCCTTTCCAATTTCACCACAATCTTAATGATTCATCACAGAAAGATAACTGCATAGCACTGTGCATGGTTAGGAAGCTCTCACTTGGCAAAATGGCCAAGGCCTGGATCCAACCCAAATATAATGAAGGAAGCAGACAACATAGTAATTGAACTCATAGCTCATTGAAATCTGTGTCCCAAATCTGGTTCTGTTGTGGACAGCTGATTGCAACTTTGGAAGGAGAGTTGAGTGTACATATGGTAACATATCTCACATTTAGAGCAGGCAGTCATGGATAAACAAGTCTCTTTGCTCTCTTGCCTGTTATAGCAGCAAGCAGACTGTTTGCCTGGTGGGTTTTAGTCCCTCAGCATCTAAGTATCATAATTCATCACCAATTGGCATTAAATTAACAGTCTCACTCTGAGAGGAAATAGGGTGACTAATGTGGGAAGTGGGAATGAAATGCATGCCAGAAAGAGTTGCTCTTCTAATAAGCTGGTATCAGTATGGTGCAGTCTGAAGCAAGGTCCCGAGCCAAAACATCACCTATTCCTTTTCTCCAGAGTTGCCGTTTGACCCGTTGAGTTATTCCAGCATTTTGTGTCTATCTTTGGTTGAAACCAGCAACCGCAATTCCTTCATACACATTTTGTCTGCTGCAGATTCAAGTTGCATATAACATATTGCTTTCCTTTGCCAAGCAGAATTCAGAATTATAATTTAATAATCATTAATCATTACTGCTAATAAGAATTTCTTCCCTTTGATGAATATTAAAAGAGTACGTAATTTTGGTTTAAAGATGACTCTCAATTAAACTTCCCTCATATTTAACGCTGACTCTAAACTTAAACTCTTCCGGATAAAAAAGATAATTGTTGCTGTTGCTTCTTTGAACATCGCTGGTACTATCCATATTCTTGCCTGTAAGCTGTCAGTGACAGATGGGAAAACTAAACCAGGGCCTGGTATCAACTGCTTTTAACAGCTGGGCATTCAAAGAACAAGAACATGTCTTTAGACAAACTGCCTTCAATACCACTGGTGTTGTGTCAGTTTCAGGCATTCTACCATCCTCCCATGGTGAACAATATGCCATTAAAATACTCAAGTAAAATGGAACTAGAAGTCCTATCAGAGTGAATGATATGTGTGGTCTAAGGAGGAGCATCCTGTTTTTATTCTTAGGTCATCAGGTCCCGGCAGGCCGCGGAGGGACCGAGGCTAGAGCCTCGCAGGTCGGAGTGAGGATGCAGCTGTCGGGGGAAGAAACAATGGAGGAACCGGTGTAGGGGGACCACAATGAAGGAGCGGGAGGTGGGGGGAGATCAAAGGGAGACCTGGCACGGGGATACTTTGTAACTTTGTAAGTGCCCTTCATGTGGTGGCTATTTGCATACCTTGGGTAGGCAAACAAAGAATTTCACTGTGACTTGTCACATGTGACAATAAAGTATTCAATTCACTCATTCGTTCATAGAAGTGCAATAGAAATGAAGACTGAATGGGACATGCATCGACATCCCGGCGAGCAGCGCGTGGCAGAAGGGTTCCGGTGAGTCATGGCCGTACACCGGCGGCAGGCTTGGCTCACCCGTCGTGGTACAGGGAGAGAGAAATCACCGTGCCCGTACCCTGCTCACCAAGAAACTGGGTCATAACCAGCCCCAAATCCGGCTCTCTCATCTTAAAGCTATGTCATCTAGTGTTCTCTTAATGTGAGTGTCATAGTTGTACTAACATTCAAGCCCCTGTCCCACTTACGTGTCCTTGGCACGCTAATTACGCGATCTCGTGGTCGCATTGAGGCGCGACGGTCCCGCGAAGGTCGCGCGCGATTTCATGCGGCCGCACAGCCGTCTGGAGCACGTGACATCATTTGAAGATGGACACAAAATGCAGAAGTAACTCAGCGGGACCGGCAGCATCTCCGGAGAGAAGGAATGGGTGACGTTTCATGCCGAGACTCTTCTTCAGTCTGAAAGAAGGGTCTTGACCAGAAACGTCACCCATTGCTTCTCTCCAGAGATGCTGCCAGTCCCGCTGAGTTACTCCAGCATTTTGTGTCTATCCTCAATTTTCTTGTCCCCGCTCTGGGAGTAGAACTGGGGGGCGGATCCGGACAGCACCGGCCGTGAGCCCCAGGCCGAGTTCGGCGATCGTTTGCCTGCTTCTGCTGCTGTTGGAGGTGAGATGTTGCATCACGCCAGGGTTTTGGGCCTGTCCCACTTTGGCCGGCAGTTATGCGACAGGCCGTTGGCGCGCGAAGATTATGTTCGCTACAAAAATATTGGAGCCCCGCGCGATGTCATGCATAACTACATACCCCTCCACGCTTCTCAGACAAGGTTGCGTGCCAAGGACACGTAAGTGGGTCTGGCCCTTCATTGACAGGGGCTTATATCACCATATTTAATCTAATGCTGTGAAGTCTGAGATATCCAATGTCTTCTTCTTGTTTCTTGGTTTCCTGGTCCTCCAAAATATTCCAAACGGAATTTAAACTGGAGGTTGGTGGAGGGAGAACTTAAGCCAGAAAGGGTTCTTGGGAAGAAAGAGCTACCTTAAATTTAGTTGCATCTGGTTGGGTAACTATAGTAGGGTGGAGATTATTCCATGCTTTAATTGTGCGGGGGAAGAATGAGTTGCTGTACACATCTGTCTTGGTAACTGGTATCTCAAATTGGATCGAATGCCCTCATCTGCTCCTAATTGGCTTGGGTTTGGTGTAGGTTTTGTAATCTATGTCGAGCTGGTAATTTAACATTTTGTAAAAACAGGTCAAAAGGTGAGCTTCACGTCTGTCTTGGAGGCGGTTCCACCCCAGTGAATTCAGAAGTTTGGTAACACTTGCCTCTCTCTCATAGGTATTAGTAACAAATTGAGCTGCCTGTCTTTGGACACGTTCGATGGAAGAAATGTTTTTATTTGTGTATGGGTCCCATGCTGCGTATTTCAAATCCTTGACAGAAGTTGAACAATGATGAAAGTTGCGTCTCAGAAAATTTAGGACACCTGTTGCTTTCACCGTTGCATGATGAGTCTGACCATTCCAACGTAGATCGTTCTGCAATTTGATGCCAAGATACTTGTTTTGTTTGGATTCTTCAAGGGTGGCAACAAGTATATTGTAAGATGTTTCGCCTGGATTCCTCTTTCTGGTGACACGCATGGTTTCACATTTGGAAGGGGTGAACTGCATGCCCCATTGTTGTGACCACTCAACCATTGTATCAAGGTCCTTTTGGAGGGCATCTTCATCATCAGCTGACTTAATTGGACGGTACAGGAAACAATCATCAGCGAATAGTCTGGTCGTACTTGTGACTTTTTCATGGATGTCATTTATGTAAAGCGAAAACAGATGTGGGCCAAGTACTGTGCCCTGAGGTGTACCACTCAACACTGGACGCCACTCGGAGCTCTTTCCGTTCACACACACGCGCTGAAGACATTTTGTCAGGAAAATGGAAATCCATCATTTTGTGTTGGAACGAATACCATAGAAGTCAAGCTTCCGAAGCAGTCACTGGTGTGGGATGACATCAAATGCTTTAGAAAAGTCCAGCAATACTAAATACGTCATGACGTTGCTGTCAAGGTGCTTGGCCAGGTCATTTGTCATCAGGATAAGCTGAGAATCACATGATCTATGCCTCCTAAATGCATGTTGGTTGTCAGCAAGAATGTTATGTTTGCTCACGTGTCTCATCAGATTACTATCAATTAAATGCTCCAGCAGTTTGCAGCAAGTACTTGTTAATGAAACAGGACGATAATTCGCGGGGTTGGTGGTTGAACCCTTCTTAAAGAGAGGAGTGATGGTAGCCTTCCTCCAATCCAGCGGAACATCACCTGAGTCAAGCGACTGTTGGAAAATGAACTGCAAAACTGGTGCCAGTTCTTCCGCCGCGATCTTGAGGGCTCGATTCTGTATCTGATCTGGTCCAATTGCTTTTGTTGTATTGATGTTGAGCAATAACATCTTGACACCTTCTACCTCAATTTTAATAGCAGGCATATCAGCATACGGGCTGGGCGGTAGATCTGGAAATGATGAAGGCTCCATATATTCCCGGGTGAAAACGTGTAGAAATTGGTTTGCAAGAACTTCTGCTTTCGCCTGGTCCTCAGTGATCAGACAGTTGTTCACTTTAAGCATCTGGACACCAGAGTTGTCTGTCCGTCTGGATTTCTCATATCTCCAAAAAGCCTTAGGTTGCTCTCCCCCAAGAATAGAAGAAACATGTTGTCTATGAGCACTCCTAATTGCACAATCAACTTGCTTTCGAATTCTAGTAAAATTGTCCCAGTCCAGTTTTGTACCCCCTTTTTTGGCACGGATATAAAACTTCTCTTTCTTACTGCAGAGACGTTTCAGTTTTGCCGAAAACCAAGGAGGACGCATACGGCCCTTTATGAGTTTTTGAGGAACATGATTTGTAACAATATTATTTAAAGAGTTTCTCAGCCACACCCAGTTGTCTTTTACGGATCTTTTATCTGGTTGCAGGTTGAAGAAATCTTTTCCCAGTTTTTTTTGCTAAGTCTTTAAATTCCTCACTGTTCACTTTTCTCCAGAGGGAAATTTTAAGCGATGGTTTTAAAGGAAGTTTAAGCTTTGTGTGCAGTTTTGCTTGGATAATATAATGATTGTTGATTCCAGCATACGATGAAACTTCCGAAATTAAATCTGGATACGAAGTGAACAATAAATCTAGAGTATTTTCGGTGCCACTTGTCTCATCACGCCTGGTGGGGAAAGTGACTTTTTGGGACAGGTGATTTTCCAGACTAAGGTCAGCTAGGGCTTCCTGGAGAGCTCCTTTTGGTTCACTTTGTATGCCGTCAGACCAATCTACACCTGGGACATTGAAATCGCCCCCCAGGATGATGTGGGGAGCGTGACGAGGCGTTAATTTTAGAGATGTTTGATCCAAGATCTAAAAGGGGCTCAGTCTTTATGTCAGGTGGTCGGTAAAAGCTTCCGATCTGTAACGACTGACCCTGGAGTGTAGCTTGACACCAGATTTATTCAGAATCGCTGCCTAAATCATTTCTTTCAAAACAAGGATTGGTATTGTTAACTCTGATGAAGACACCATCTCCATGCGAGTTTCTGTCCTTTCTAAAAATTTGGAGGCGAGGAGGGAAAATCTCAGCAGATTTGATTGATGGGTCTAGCCAAGATTCAGACCCGATAAGGATATCAGGGTTTTCAGTTTCAATAGATGTATTGATCACAGCACATTTTCCTCTTATACTGCAGCAATTTATAACAGTGATTTTGATCCAGTTCATTGCTGACATCATTGCGATCACTATCTTTGTCGGTCCCATGAATCTCCTTTTGAGCATCACCATTACACTAATTTCTTTGTCCAGTAACATGTTGACGGGGGTGAGAGCTGGTGTAGGGGGAGGATGGAGGATTGTCATCATCAGAGGTATTACGTTTACCATCTTTCCTAACAACGGTCCAGCCATCCTTTGTCTTCGCACATTCCAGCAGAGGGTTTTTCTCGGCTTTGGATGTTGTTACACAAGACCACCCAGAAGCAGTTTTTTTAAGTGTTATTTTGGATAAGTGGCCAGCACAAATTGGACTGGATGATCTTAAATTCTCATGATTCCATACGTCACAATCAGGGTCATCACTCAGAGATGTAAGACTTTCAAATGAATTGCTCAAGTTGAGCATACTTGTAAGGTCGCCCAGTTACATTCCTCCTTATAAAGTTTACCTTTGTCACTGCTCCTATACCCACCTCTACTATTTTGCATTAGATTTACCCTGGTCCCCTAACTGGTAAGGAGGTGGAGGAAATCGGCCACGGCGGAAGATGCTGGACAAGGACTTGGTGCGAATAACCGGGAGGGGCAGGGGTCTTACCTTCCACGTCTCAAAGGTCGACTGTGAGAGGCGCTCCTGGAGCACAAAGCTTGACGATGGCCCGGCAAGGAGAGCAACGATGGGTCACGGGACAATCAGGTGGAGGCGATGGATGCAACAGGTCTTTGTGGTCCAGCTATGGTTGGGACTGAAGTGGTGCCAAAACCTGGCGACTCTTGCATATAGACTCTGAAGAAGGGTCTCGACCCGATACATCACCCATTCCTTCTCTCCAGAGATGCTGCGTCCCACTGAGTTACCCCAGCAATTTGTGTCTATCTATAGACTCAGTGGGCTGTTTCTATGCATTCTGTACTTAACTGGGGATTGTACTTATGTATAGCAATAATCTTACTGATCTGTATGGACAAAAACATTCTCACTGCACCTTGGTACACGTGATAATAAAGAACCATTGAACCATTGAACATCAAATGAGCTATATTGCACACTTTGACATTCGTTATTCTATACACATGACACGTGTGAACTGTGTGGATCTTGCAGAACAAAAGGTATTGATTGAATAGATTAAAAGACACAGGATGAAAACAGGCCCTTTGACCCACCTAGTTCACTGCAACCACCAATCCCTGTTCATACTAGTTACTTGTTATCCCACTTTCTCATCCACTCCCTACACATGAGGGACAATTTTCAGAGGCCAATTAACCTACAAGCCCACACACTTTTGAGATATGGGAGGAAACTGGAGCACTCAGAGAGAGAATATACTGATAACACATAGAACATGGAAGAGTTCAGACCAGAACAGGCCCCGCAGCATACAATGCCATTGCTAAACATATATGCCAAGCCCAACTCTTGTTTGCCTGCACATAATCCATATCCCTCCGTCCCCTACATATCTATATGCCTATCCAAAAGTCTCTTCAACACCACTATTGCATTTGCCTCAATCACGACCGCATTGCATTCCAGGCACTCGCCACCCTCTGAGAGAAAGGGAATAATGTGATTAACGTTAATAACTTCTGTTGATGAATTCAACAATGGTCCAGCTTACTGGTAGAAGGACCAAGCATCCAAAGGTACGCTAGACAGTTAAGGGGCAAAGAGATGTGTGGGGCTAATGTTTTACACAGAGGGTGGTTGGTGCCTGGAACATGTTGCCGGGGATGGGGGTGGAGGCAGTTTCAATAGTGGCATTTAAGAGGCTTTTAGATAGGCGCGTGGACATGTGGAGAATGGAGGGATACGGATCACGTGCAGACTAGTTAGAGATTAGTTCATCTTGGCATCATGCTTGACACAATGTGGGCAGAAAGTTCTGTTCCTGTGGTATTCTGCATGTGATGATAAAGAATCCCTCAACCATTTCAATAATTTCTCTGGAGTGCTGCAAGGCTCCTGCTAACGCAACGTCTATTTTTACAAATATTTTGTTGGAGAGTTTGCAAGGAAAAACATAACAGCGTGTGGTAGGGGTGAAATCGTGATCGCAACGATGCCTGCACACATGCAGAATGCCTCTGGAACTTGCTTCCATTAATGTTAATGGAAGCAAATCTCTATTGTGGTGTTCCACACACACTGGCTACACTTCACACTTTGAGAGCATGCAAACTACATCAATATTTTTTTTACCATTTATATTTTCACTGGAATATCAGAAAAGGCATTGTAATTTCTGTCAAGTAAAAGAAACTCTTGTTTCCTGACTCATCATTCAGTCCCATTCAGCCCAAAGACTTCTGTTCACAGCTCCACTCGATGATCTTTAGTTCCCAGCACGTTAATCGACGAGTGGAAGTTAACTGGGTCAGCTGAAGAATTTTAAATGGAGATTGATGCATTTCCGTTATTATAGTTAATGAAGCCAAAGGTGGAGGGTGTTTCTCCAGTGCCTTTCTCGAACTCAGGACTCAGTTAATAAGATCCTTGCGCTCTGATGGAGGGTTGCAGATCCAAATGTGGAAAGTTCATCCGTCCATAGCTTGAGACTTCAATGAATCGATGATTCGACAAGTCAGTGATACTTTATTGTCACATGTACCGAGGTAGAGTGGGATGCTTGGTTTTGCAAACAACACAGTTAAAATCATGTAGGGGACCTCACGCAGGCAGTACACAAGTGTTGCTGTGTGTTGTGTATTGCCCAGGTGACACAGGCAGTGTCGACAAACTTCACCGAACGTTCCTATCTACTGCCTGTCATTGCAGGTAACAGCAGGCCCACCCCATCATCCCCCTCGTCCTCCACCCCTCCCCACCTCGTCGGGTCACCCCCCATCAATCTCATCGGCCCCCCAAAGAAAACACTGCCCGACTTGTCAAGAATCCACGGAATGTTCTGCTTTTGCCACGGATTTCCAACGTCCGCGGTAGTTTCAAGCAAAGATGATATCATCTTTGGTTTCAAGTGCTTGCAAATGTCCCCTCTGCTATAGAGAGGCAAGTATTCCGTTTTCCATTAGACGTCTGCCAGGTTTCTGGTCTCTGAGTCAGACGATCATCAGGTTATGTTGCACTCCGGGAAAGTACTGAGGGAGCACTCACTCCTCTGTCAGAAGTTCCAGCACGTTGCACAATGTCCTGCAGTACAATTTAAAAAACAGGGAAAAGGTGTAATTACTAATATGCAGACAAATGCTTATCCTTTAGACCTTTAGAGATACAGCACAGAAACAGTCCCTTCAGCCCACCGAGCCCACTCCGGCCAGCGATCACCCCGTACACTAGCACTATCCTACACACTAGATGACGTTGATACTTTCTCACCTGCACCTAGGTACAGTGAAATTCTTTGCTTTTGCCTCAAAGGCACCGACAAAGTGCCCCACCTTTTCGCCTCTCCCCCCTCCCCTCCCCCTTTTCGCCTCTCCCCCCTAGTTCTCGGCGGCCCTCCCCCAAGCCGGGTCCACCTTAGTCCCCTAAGGACAATTTACAATTTTCAGAAGCCAATTAACCTACAAACCTGCACATCTTTCAGGTATGGGAGGAAACCGGAACACCCGGAGAAAACCCACATGGTCACAGAAGGAGAACGTATAAAGTCCATACAAACAGCACCCTTAGTCAGTCTTCGGTGCTACAAGGCAGCAGCTCGACTACCGCTGCGCCACCATAACTAACCCTGAGCTAACATTACCACAGCTATTAGTTCCTGACTCCAACCTATTTGCCTCAATTAAGGTACAGAACCACAGGACAGGCTTGTAGCATGAAATGCCTGACAACTTGTTAAAGTACTTCCAGAGAATGATACCACTGGGAGATTGCACCAACATAGAAATGGATGTGAGTTGAGCTTGCCTCTTAATGTTTCACATGTGAGACATGAAACAGCCTCCAAACTGAGAAATGCCAATCAGACAGTTCTTCTCTCTCCATCGACTGTAAAGGTTTATATTATGACTTTCCCATTGAGGAATGTGCCCAATACACCACTGATCATAAAGAAACACATTATCCATTTGTCATCATGAGCACTAACTTGCCATAACAAATTGCCGGTTGCTATCTGAACCTGCCTGACACAATTTCTGCTGGAATGGAAACCAGATCTGTTTTTAACAGGCAATGCTCCCCAGTACTATTTTCTCTGTCATAGATTCATACAGCATAGAAACAGGCCCTTCATCCCAACTTGTCCATGCTGACCAAGATGCCCCATCTAAGCTGGTCCAATTTGCCTATTTATGACCCATATCCATCTAAACCTTTGCTATCCACAGTGGCGCAGCAGTAGTGTTTCTGCCTTACAGCTCCAGAGATTCGGATCTCAGGTTCGATCCCGACTACAGGTGCTGTCTGTATGGAGTTTGTACGTTCTCCCCGTGACTATGTGGATTTTCTACGAGATTTTTGGTTTCCTCCCACACTCCAAAGACGTGCAGGCTTGTAGGTTAATTCACTTTGGTATAAATGTAAAATTGTCCCTAGTGTGTGTAGGTTAGTGTTAATGTGCGGGGGTCACTGGTCGGCATGGACTCAGTGGGCCGAAGGGCCTGTTTCCGCGCTGTATCTCTATAACCAGACAAAAACTAAAATTAATCCATGTACCTGTTCAAATATCTTTTAAATGTTGTTACTGTAACCTCCCTCAGCTACTTACTCGGGCAGCTCGTTCCATGTACCTACCACCCTCGTGTGAAAAGGTTATCAGGCTTTAATTAAATCTTTCCCCACTCTCCTTAAACCTATGCTCTCTGGTTCTTGACTCTCCGATCCTGGGAAACATACACTCTGCATTCTATCCGTGAAGATTAAAACACATCCCTAACATTGTAAATCAAAAAGGACAAGAGGCTACCAGGCAAGAAACAAAATATATTTGAAAACTAGGCCATGCTTCCTTGAGCTTGAGGAGATGAAGTGTATGGTGGAGGCTGAGACA
>JAXLNO010004879.1:0-49332 GCA_038087875.1 Malacoraja senta | reverse complement strand
CACCCCCTCATCTTCACCATGGACGTCCAGTCATTGTACACCTCCATCCCCCACCAGGATGGTCTCGAAGCCCTCCGTTATTTCCTCGACCGAAGAAGCAATCTATACCCGGCCACTGACACCCTCCTCCGCCTAGCGGAGCTGGTCCTTACCCTCAATAACTTCTCATTTCACTCCTCCCATTTCCTCCAAATACAAGGCGTAGCTATGGGCACACGCATGGGCCCCAGCTACGCCTGCTTCTTTGTCGGATACGTAGAACAATCCTTGTTCAATGCGTACCAGGGCCCCATCCCCGACCTCTACCTCCGCTACATCGATGACTGTTTTGGTGCCACATCCTGCACCCACACACAACTGACTGACTTCATCCGCTTCACCACCAACTTCCATCCGGCACTCAAATACACCAGGACCATTTCCGTCACGTCCCTAACATTCCTTGACCTCACTATCTCCATCGCAGGTGATAGACTTCTTACCGACATGCACTACAAACCTACCGACTCCCATGGCTATCTGGACTACACTGTTCCCACCCTGCTTCCTGTAAGGACTCCATCGCCCACTCCCAATTCCTCCGTCTACGCCGCATCTGCTCCCAGGATGAGGCGTTCCACACCAGGGCATCCGAAATGTCCTCATTCTTCAAGGAACGGGGGTTCCCCTCCTCCACCATAGATGAGGCTCGCACCAGGGCCTCTGGCATACCCCGCAACACTGCTCTCTCTCACCATCCCCCCACTCACAACAAGGGCAGAGTCCCCCTAGTCCTCACCTTTCACATCACCAGCCGTCACATACAACAAGTGATCCTCCGTCAGTGTCGCCACCTCCAACGTGACCCCACCACTCGCCACATCTTCCCATCTCCCCCCATGTATGCCTTCCGCAAAGACCGCTCCCTTGTCAATTCTTCCCTTCCCTCCCGTGCCACCCCCTCCCCGGGTACTTTCCCTTGCAACCGCAAGAGATGCAACACTTGTCCCTTCACCTCCCCCCTCGACTCCATTCAAGGACCTAAGCAGTCGTTCCAGGTGCGACAGAGGTTCACCTGCATCTCCTCCAACCTCATCTATTGCATCCGCTGCTCTAGATGCCAGCTGATCTACATCGGTGAGACCAAGCGGAGGCTTGGCGATCGTTTCGCCGAACACCTCCGGTCGGTCCGCAATAACCAACCTGACCTCCCGGTGGCTCAGCACTTCAACTCCCCCTCCCAATCCGTATCTGACCTCTCTGTCCTGGGTCTCCTCCATGGCCACAGCGAGCAACACCGGAAATTGGAGGAAATGCACCTCATATTCCGCTTGGGCCGTCTACATCCTGGGGGCTTGAACATTGAATTCTCCCAATTCTGCTAGCCCTTGCTGTCCCCTCCCCTTCATCAACCCTCTGGTTGTCTCCTCCCCTCCCCAGCCCTCGGGCTCCTCCCCTCCCGCAGCCCTCGGGCTCCTCCTCCGCCTTTTTTCCTTTCTTCTCCCCACCCCCTATCAGTCTGAAGAAGGGTTTCGGCCCGAAACGTTGCCTATTTCCTTCGCTCCATAGATGCTGCTGCACCCGCTGAGTTTCTCCAGCATTTTTGTGTACCTTCGATTTTCCAGCATTTGCAGTTCCTTCTTTAGCAAGTTATTTAACATGATTTTCAATATTCTCAATCGGCATCTTCACATTGAACAAAAGATGGAAGGGCAAAAGATGAGACACGCTCTTTTCATCGTTTTTGGAATTCTGTTGCTGACTCAACTGATCGCAGGGGAATTCGGTAGCGGTACGTCACTGTATACGAGCGTGTGTTTAATTTTAAGTCCACCGCCATCAGCCGTGTCAGACCTTTATTTTTCGGTCACGGTGGCGCAGCGGTAGGGATGCTACCTTAAAACGAGTATAGCGCCGGAAGCTCTGTTTCGAACCCGACTATGGGTGCTGTCTGTACGGAGTTTCAACGTTTTCCCCGTAACCTGCGTGGGTTTTCGCCGAGATCTTCGGTTTCCTCCCACACTCCAAAGACGTACAAGTTTATAGGTTATTTGGCTTGGTAAAGTAAACATTGTCCCTAGTGGGTGCAGAATGTAAAATCTGTCCATCGTTAATGTGCGGGAATCGCTAGACTGCGCGGACGCTGTGGGTCGAAGGGCCTGTTTCCACGCTATATCTCTAATCTAAACTAAACGAAACTTTTGATTTTAACCTGCTCTCGTCTCCGGTTGGTACATCAAATTCAATGCTTGAGTGGCGCTGATTGGGGTCGATAGAATGGCTGCTGATATTATCAGTAAGTTTCGAAGCTGTATTCGAAACTTTAGTTTAGTGCTTTTTGGTACTCAGTTTCTAACGAGCCTCAGAAACAAGCCATCTAAGTTCCAGTAACGGAGTATGCGTCAAAAATGTCATGTCTCAAAGATGCTCCAATAGACACCACTTTGGACAGATATTGGGGACCAAACGTTCACGTTCCCAATCCAGGCTGTCTCCCGCGAAGTGCTGTGCGCAAGGGAAAATTCGCGATATCCAGTATAAACTGCCATCAGATCTCACATATAAGACCATGAGTGGAATTGATCGGGTTGATGCACAGTCTCTTGAGCAAAGTAGGTGAGTCGAGGACCAGAGGAAATAGGATTAAGGTGAAGGGGAAATGATTTAGTGGGAACCTGGGGCGTAACTTTTTCACACAAAGGGTTGTGGATGTATGGAACAAGCTACCAGAGGAGGTTTTTCAGGCAGGGAACATCCCTGCATTTCAGAAGCAGTTAGGCAGTTTGGAGGGATATTCACCAAATGTTGGCAGATGGGACGTGTAGCTGGGCCATGTTTACCGGTGTGGGTAACGTGGGCCGAAGGGCTTGTTTCTACACTGTATCACTCTATAACTCTACATCCTTCATAATTGTACGAGCATGATAGGTGAATGAGGAAACAGATTGGCCTGTGCAATGAAGTGGATTTAACATAAGATCTCACTGATCCCCATGAGAACCGATGGGCACCTGGAATAAGGGCAATAATTCGGCACAAAGCATGTTGCATCAATGCAGGGAATAATGTTTCATGTTCTCACCTCATTATCATTGCACATTTGAAAAATGTATATATTGTTTTTCATGACCAGCGAAAAGATGCCATGGCAGAGGAGGAACTTGCAGAAAAAAGTGTATTCCCAAGCTCGAGCAGACATTATATTTGCAGTGTAATAAATATGATAAGTGCTGCAAGCGACGTTAGAAATCATGGCGTCTTCGTCACGAACATCATCCTGCTCTTCAGTTCACTTACAAATGTCAATGGATAGCAATTCGCTGAAGAACTTTATCAATAAATAATCATGATTGTATTGGTCACTACATGTTTCATTATTTTATGTTATTTTTAAGATCACTCCGCTCGAACAGTAGTTTTTCACGGGAGTTATCTTTTGCGAAACTATGAAAACATTGGACATGGTATAAGATGACCACTTCCAGGTTGTAAAAGCAAGAGTTAATTGCACAGAGGTGAATGGGCGATTGTGTAGAGGTGTATTAATCCATGAGGGGGTGGGCGGAATAAGAACACGAAAAATAAAGTTTTTTTTTTTTTTTAATTTTTATTTATTAGAAGTACATTACATTACAACCACATACATTAATACTCATCATTTATATCTTCTTACAATTAATGTACTCCCTTTATTTATTTTTTTACACTAGAAAAAGAAAAGATTGAAAGAAAGAAGAAAGTGAAGGAAAAAGTGCAAGTGTAGAAAAGTGTAGAAAATGTAACAACAAAAAAGGACGAAGACCCTATAAGAGCGAAATTAAAAACAAAAAGAAAAAGAGTTAAGAAATAGGCCCTAAGAAAAGAAAAGAGAAAGAGAAAAAAAGAGAAACAGATGTTTGTTTGTTTTTGAGCATCACGTAAATAGGACATACCAACTCTTCAACTATCACCCCCCCCTTACCTGACCTCAATTTTTTATTTTTTTTTAAGTACTTTTGCACCCTATATTTGTAATAATTCTATAAATGCAGACCACGTCAGGTGGAAGTGATCTGGTTTACCTGCTAGGAGGAGTCTTATCTCTTCAAGGTGTAATGTTTCAAACATATTTGAAATCCACATATTTATAGTTGGTATTGGAGCCTTCTTCCAAAATTTTAGAATTAGCTTTTTTCCAGTTATTAACCCATAGTCCATTAATTTCTTTTGAAACACATTTAGTTCTGGATCATCTTCCGTTATTCCGAAGATAATCCATTCTGCTTTGGGTATCAGTCTTGTTTTAAATAACTTTGTAAAGATTTCAAAAATTTCATTCCAAAATTTTTGAATTTTTGTACAGAAGACAAATGAGTGCGCTATAGTTGCTTCTTGGGATTGACATTTATCACAAATAGATGATACGTTTGGGAAAATTTTATGAATTTTAGTTTTCGAATAATATAATCTATGTAAAATTTTAAATTGTATTAAAGTGTGTCTTACATTAATCGAGCATTTATGCACTTTTAATAAGTATTCATTCCAACTTTCCTTTGAAATTTTAATAGCTAACTCTTGTTCCCAGTCTCTTCTGATACCCTCCGTAGATGGTATTTGTGCATTTAAGATAATATTATACAAATATGATATTAAGTTTGCTGATTCCGCTTTTATCTGCATTGCCTCGTCCAGTACATCTGCTGGGTTATTATAATGATCTTTTGTATATTTTTTTGAAATAGTCGCATATTTGAAAGTATTTAAAATATTGATTATTTCCGAGTTTATATTTTATTTGTAATTGTTGAAATGAAAGTAATTTTCCAGTTTCATACAAGTCACCAAGCGTTTTAATTCCTAGTCTATCCCATTGTGTATAAGCTTTATCTATAATAGAAGGACTAAACGAAGGGTTATTGACTATAGGTAATAAAAGTGATAAGTTTCTTAATTTTAAATTTTGTTTTATTTGTTTCCAAATACGGATTGTACTATGAATAATTGGGTTCTTATTATAGTTTATGTTATTCAATTTCATTGGAGAGAGGAGGATCGCTCCAATCTTTCTAGAGGAGCAATCCTCTTTCTCCATTACAATCCAGTCTACTTGCTGGGCGGAGTTATCCATCAGTTGAATCATGTTTTTAATATTTACTGACCAATAATAATACATAAAATTAGGTAGTGCTAGACCCCCCAATACTTTAGGTTTATTCAGATGGGTTTTTTGTATTCTATGTGCTTTATAGTCCCATATAAAATTAGTGATATCTGAGTCGAGTTTTTTAAAAAACTTCTTAGGTAAGTATATAGGAATTGATTGAAATAGGTATAACATTTGTGGTAAAAAGATCATTTTTATTGCGTTTATTCGGCCTATTAAAGACATCGGGAGCGTTTTCCAGAATTTAATTAATGTATTCAGTTTATTAAGTAGGGGGTCAAAATTTGCCCTGAACATACCTTGATATGGTCTGGTAATTTCGATTCCCAAATATTTAAATTTTTCTGTAGCTATTTTAAAAGGGAGTTTTAAAAGATGTGTTGAATCTTTCGGTTTTATTGACATAATTTCACTTTTATTCCAATTTATTCTATATCCAGAAAAAGATCCGAAGTCTTCAATTAAATTTAATATATTTGGTATAGTGATTTGAGGTTTTGTAATATACAATAATATATCATCCGCGTATAAAGATATTTTATTATATGAGTCTTTAGTATTATATCCATGAATATCAGGGTGTATTCTAATTTTTTCTGCTAGCGGTTCAATAATGAGAGCAAACAGCTGTGGTGATAATGAGCATCCTTGTCTATTTCCCCTTGATAGTTGAAATTTCGAGGATAATATGTTATTAGTAAGTATTCTAGCTGTAGGTTTGTTATATAGTAACTTAATCCATAAAATAAAATTCTCTCCCAGTTGAAATTTTTGTAATACTTTATCCATATAATTCCATTCTACTTGATCAAATGCTTTTTCAGCATCCAGCGAAATAATTGATAATTCTTGATCTTCAGATTTGTATGAGTGCATTATGTTGAGTAGACGTCTCATATTATTAGAAGAGTATCTCTTAGGGATAAACCCTGTCTGATCTGGGTTTATTAATTTACTAATGTATTTACTTAATCTTCTAGCTAATGTTTTCGCTAATATTTTTTGATCTGTGTTTAACAATGCTATAGCTCTATATGAGCCAGGTTCTTCTAAATCTTTATTTTTCTTAGGTATTAATGTAATCGTTGATTCCGCTAATGTATCAGGTAGTATTCGTTTTTTAAAAGCGTATTGGTACATTTTTTGTAATCTTGGTATTATTTTATCATAAAAGCTTTTATAAAATTCATTAGTAAATCCATCAGGGCCTGGTGTTTTTCCATTTTTTAATGAGTTTATTGTATCTTCTAATTCCTTAATTGAGATTTGTGCACCCAGTTCCTCTTGTTCCTTCATCTCTAACTTTGGAAGATTACAGGTATCCAAGAACTTTGTGATATTATTGGAATCAATTATCGTTTTAGATGTATACAAATTCTCGTAAAATTGCGCAAATCTTTTATTAATATCCTTCGGTGTTGTTAATAATTCCCCTTTATCTGATTTGATCTTTGGTATAGTATGTTCCTTTTCTCGTTTTTTTAGCTGGCGAGCCAAAAGTTTATGCGGTTTATCCCCAAATTCAAAGTGCTCTTGTTTTGTAATTTGAAAAAGTCTTATAAGTTTGGCAGATAATAATTTATTTAATTTAAATTTTAAAATTATTATTTTATTATGTTTATCTATTGATGGATCTTTAGCATTATCTATATCCATTTGTCTAATAAGTTCTTCTAACTGTCTTTGTTCATTCTTATTATTTTTATTTTGAAAAGCTTGATATGAAATTATAATACCCCTAATGTATGCTTTAAAAGATTCCCAAAGTAAAGTAGGTGATATATCTGAAGTATCATTTGTTTGAAAAAAGACCTCCATTTGTTCTTTTAAATATATACTCGCTTGTGGATCTTTTAAAATTTGAGAGTTAAATCTCCAGAATGAATTATTCTTAGACAATCCTTCCAGTTTTAAAAAAGAAAGTTAGTGGAGAATGGTCTGAAATTGAATTTGTATGGTATATTGCATTAGATGTTTGGGGGATTAATTTTGTATCCAGCAGAAAGTAGTCTATACGTGAGTATGTCTTATGTACCATTGAGTAAAACGAATATTCCCTGCCAGTTGGATTCACAATTCTCCAAACATCTGCTATATTAGTGTTATTTATGTAGGTATTGAGGAGTTCCCCAGTTTTCGATTTCATATTCCCTCTCTGTTTTTGACTTGATTTATCTAAGTACGGATCTAAAACACAGTTAAAGTCTCCGCCTATTATAACATTTTGATAGTTTGCAATTATATTGAAGATTTTATTGAAAAAGTGGGGGTTATCAAAGTTAGGGGCATATATATTTACCAAAGTAAGTGGAGTGTCATGGATTTCTCCATTAACTATTGGGTATCTCCCTTCTATATCTGTTATAATATTCTTTGCTTTAAATGGTATACCTTTTCTTATGATAATTGACGTGCCTCTAGATTTTGAAGTGAATGAAGAATGGTATGTTTGACCTATCCATTTCGCCCTCAGCCTAACTTGGTCCTGAGGTTTTAGGTGTGTTTCTTGTAGGAAGGTAATGTCAGAATTATACATTTTTAGCTGAGCTAATATCTTACCCCTTTTGATAGGTTCGTTAATACCTCTTATATTCCAACTACAAAATGAGATTCCTCCTAGGTTCTTTTGTGTGGTGTCATGCATTTTGAATAATTATAGTACCTTTGAATCTTGTGGTGCGTCCATATCCCAGGTCTTTAGGTATTGGGGGAGTTTTTGAATTATTAACTTTTGCTGGTATGTCCATATTACTCTTATCACTAAACACAAAACATAAACAAGTAATTTTATGTGATAAAAAAAAAACTAAAAAAGTGAGGCTACAGTGTCTGATATAATCGGCACTGTAGCGAGTGACCCACCTGTAGGTGGGAAAAAACCTTGTTTTGACTTCCATTGCGTTGTTACTCAACTAGCTCCGCTCTCTTAGTTAATCATAACATATTAAAATATTAAAACGAGGCCTCACATTCAGATATATAATACAATTTTACCCTGATATTTCCTTATAACATATATATATATCAGAGTTTAATTATTAAACCAATATTTTTGATTTCAATAATAATCAACTGTTGGTTGAAGGGGTTAACGAGACGTGCTCCTGGACATAAGCCAGGAGCTCGTTTCTCATCCCCTCCTCCCGCTTATAGACAAGGTTACAATTTATTAAAAAATCATATTAGTATGTTAGTTCATTATTTTTTTGTTTTTTTGTTAGTATTCTAATCTAACCTGCATAACTTTTAAAGTTGTTAATAGGATAAGTTCTTACAATTGGTTATAACATTTTAATCAATAAGCAATTATTTTCTGATTCCTATTCCAGCTGTAAAGTTGTTTACACGTTTTGAACAGAAAATGTCCTTGATTCAACATTCCAGAGATAACAGTGTAACTATCCCCAGACAAAACATAGCTGAAAATTATTCGGATCTGCCAAAGCTCCCTTTTATTTCTGTTTTTCAACAATCGTTTGGGCGTATTTGAAAGCGTCTTCAGGCTTAACAAATGACTTTTCAAGACCATTAAATGAAATACGCATTTTCGCGGGATAAAAACCCCCAAATCTGACCCCTTCTCTCCCTCTTAAAAGATCTTTAACCTTATCAAATTTGTTTCTTTTTTGCACAATTTCATGTGGGTAGTCCCTGAATATCTTAATAGTGTCCTTGTCCAGCCGCAATTGTACACCATATTTGATTTTACTCATAACATATTCCAGTTCTGCAGTATCTCGAAATTTCACTATAATATGTCGTGGATAAGCTTTTTCCGCATCAGATCTTTTTCCAAATCTTGGGACACGATGAGCCACTTCGATTTTCGGTTCCTTGGAAAGATTCAAAGTTAAGGTGAGAGGGAATGATTTAGTTGGGACACGAGGGACAACAGTGTCACACAGATGGTGTGCGGTATATGGTACAATAATCACATTGGAAATAAAATTAGATAGGCACATGGATTGCAATGATGCAGAAGGATATGTGGGGGTGCGAAGGGGAGCGGCGCTGTAGTGGAGGGGGGGGTGTGGAGGAGGAACGGTGTGGGTGGGGGTTGTGTGGGCTCACCGGTTCCTGGACCCGGCTGCGACCGCACTCCTGGCTCCAGGACCTGTCTCCGGACTCCCGTCCCAAGCGCCTGCCCCGCCCGCGAACACAGCCCGCCCCCGCCCGCGAACACAGCCCGCTCCCGCCCGCGGAACACAGCCCACTCTCCGCTGCTTCAGCTTTATTCTCGGCGGCTTCTGGACGGGCGGCTTCTGGATGGGCGGCTAGTAGACGTGTTCACAGACTCCGTCCCGCCTTTGGGCCTTTATTCTCCAGCGGGTGCCGGAAGGGGCGTGACTGACAGGCGATACATGTTGAATGACAGGCGAGAAGACCCATCTGCTAATCTCACAATTTTTAAACCTTGATAACGTGTAATCTACCACCGATCGGAAGAAAATTCGGTGCGCTTGGAGCAGAGGATAACAGTGAGTAAGGTGGAGAAAAGATCCTAGAGATATAACTTACCGTTTTTGCCCAAATTTAAAACAACGCAGAACGGCAGTGGTCAAGATGAGAGTTTTCGTAATAGTACAGATGTTGGAGACACATAGCAGTTGGACAACATTTACAAAGAATGTTCAGCAAGAAAATTTAAAAGTGCTTTACGGCGCAGCACCACAAAGTTATGGAAGAACTGAGCTGGTCTGGCAATATATGCGCAGATAATAGGCACAGGACGACCAGTAAAAGAAGGCCGCTGTGCTTCCCGCAAATCCATCAAGGAGACAACACCGAGCCAAACCTGAATCCCAGTAAAATTACGCGGACACAAGCAGAATGTAGCATTGTCTAAGTAAATAACTGGCTGCAAAGCGATGTTAGGGCCCCCTACACGATGAAGTAAATGTTTTAGTGCTCGCTTAGAACAATAGGCCGACTTCCGGTGGCGCTATGGAGGCTTGAGCCCAGCGTCAACTAGCTCCGCGCTGAAAAATCCGAAAACGGGAGAAAAATCGGGGACCTACCTGAGGCGATTGCGAATTGAACGGCTGCCTGCTGCGAGTGACGTCATCAGGCGCGCGACTTTGCCGGTATGTCGATACAACATACCCCCCCCCCCCGGGTGACAAAAAAAGCCGGTAAAGCGAGACAACCGACGGAAGAGGTAGGCCCAACCGAGGCCTCGGCCTCAGGTACAACGATGCTCCAGGAAGACCCATCGAAGAAACCAAAACAAAAAAAATCTGAAATGGAAGAACTTAAAAACTTTATCTCCAATGAGATAAAAAATATTCAAACACAGCTGAAAACCTTTGAAGGAAAGCTGAATTTTAAAGAGGAACTTAAAGAGGAACTTAACTCTTTTAAGGTAGATTTTAAAGCAGAAATGCTCTCTACCGTTCAGGATATATTGGAAATCTGGAAGAGGTCGAAGGACGACGAGGTCAAAGATCAGATGGAAGAGGTGGAAGGCAGGATCGCTTTGGTGGAATCGAGCCTTAAGGGAGAGATTGACCCTATCCTTCAGACACTGAAGCAACGTATTATAGCGATAACTGAACTTGAGAAATGTGTGGCGACAAGTGCGGAAACGGTAAATCGACTCCTTACCGAAAATCAACGCCTCTCCGAAATGGTGGCTAAATTAAGTGGAAAGTGTATCGACCTGGAGGGGCGTCAAAGACGCCAGAACCTAAGAATTGTAGGTGTGAAAGAAGGAAGTGAGAGGGCTATGGGCACTCGGGATTTTGTGGCAGATCTACTACAAAAATCCTTAAAGTTGTATCAAAAACCTGTACTTGGTCGAGCACATGGAGCGCAGGGGCGTCGTACACGAGATGATGCCTACCCAAGACAAATTATAGTAAAGGTGCAACTTGATCATGAATTTGACGAGATAATGAAGAAAATTGTCCGTACCAGAGACCTCTCTTTTGAAGGAGTGAGGATCAGTATCTACAGAGACTACCCGGCGGAGGTCTTCAAGAAAAGAGCGCTGTTTACTGAAACAAAAAGAATACTGAAGAATATATCGAATTTGAGATACGGCTTGCTTTATCCCGCAACATTAAGAGTCACCTACATGAGCAAGGAACAATTTTTTACAGACCATGAAAAAGCACTGGAATTTGCCAAAGGTATCGGGAATGTGACCACAGACTGAAGAATATACATTACTCCTCAGGAGTCAAGGAATAACGGGACCTCGCAAGGTCTAAAAGGATCTTTAAAGTACTTTTAAGAGCTTTAAAGATGTTTGAAAATTGAAAAGGACATTGGAGAAAACTTGGGTTTTTTTGATTCTCGGGATTTTTATTTTTTATTTTTTAATTTCTCCTAATATCTCTACATTTTTTTTAAATTATTCATTCTTCGCGTTTAGTATAAATTCTAAGAACAATAATATCACAATTATCAAGTGTTACTAATCACTATTAATATTTAGTATTTTCATATTTAACCATACATGTAACTACTAATACTTATTAAATATCATTATTACTATTAAAATTACTAAATCTATATTATTCATAAATATTTTTACCGTGTATGAATAATAACAATGATTAATAACTAATAGTTTCTGGTTAACGTAGAAATAGATTACATACATATATTCCATAGGAATATAAGTAAGAGGTAATTTAGCCCATGTATTAATAAGGGTTGATGGTTTTCCTCTTTATCTTTCAATTAAAAATTAAAAATACATACTTAAAGAAGATATTAATATGGTATTTAGAGAATAATAACGTTGTTAACTTTTACTGTTGTTTACCTTTTTTGGGTCTTTGAAAAGAAAACAAAAATTTTGCAACTCCCAAAGAAGTTATTTGATTGTTAGAAATATCATCCTTTTTTTTTAAATTTTTTTTTAGCGCGGAGCTAGGATTTTTTTTCTTTTACAAAGGCTACGGAAGTCTTTAGAATTCTAGCCATGCTAGTGTGGCTAACACTAACTACACTAATAGTAGTTGTAGTTTTTTTTCTTTCACCCTATACTAATCATCTATATCACTTTTTTCACTTTAATTATTGTTATAATTTTAAGTTTGAATGGAATTACAAGGTTAATTCAAGGAGATGTGTTCGGAAGAGCGATGTATATTATTTAAAATTCATCTATTTGAGGT
Source organism: Malacoraja senta (assembly GCA_038087875.1). Classification (NCBI taxonomy): domain Eukaryota; kingdom Metazoa; phylum Chordata; class Chondrichthyes; order Rajiformes; family Rajidae; genus Malacoraja; species Malacoraja senta. Next base: position 37,080 of record JAXLNO010004879.1, on the reverse strand, counting down.
TCGGGAGCAGGGTCAGGTTGTATGTGTTGTACCTTCTGCTCGGCTATAGACCACCCTAGAAACAATATGCAAGATGGTAATATGACAAGAGGGGGTGAGGGAATAACATTTTGTAGTTGGAATGTTAAGGGAATCAATGAACCAATTAAGAGAGGTAAAGTTTTGGCACATTTAAATTCAATCAAAACAGATATAATATTCCTTCAAGAAACACACCTTAAAAAGGAATCTCAACATAGACTTAAAGCTAAGTGGATTGCTGAATCGTATCATGCCTCTTTTTCACACAAGTCCAGAGGAGTTGCAATATTAATTCGTAAAGGAATACCTTTTACACATTCATCAACAATAGCGGATATAGATGGTAGATATATTATATTAGTTGGAGAGTTAAATGGGATAAAAGTGATTCTTCTTAATGTATATGGACCTAATTTTGATAATCCTATGTTTTTTAATAAAACATTTAATATAATTCCTGAATTTACACAATATAAATTAATAATTGGAGGAGATTTCAATTGTACATTAGACTCTTATTTAGATAGATCATCAATGCAAAAAAAAGTAAAATCTCAATCAAGTGTATTTTTAAATTCATTTATTAATACCACTAATATTAAGGATGTCTGGAGAATTGAAAACCCAACTGGACGGGAATACTCATTTTACTCACCGGTACATAAAACATACTCAAGAATAGATTATTTTTTAGTCGACTCCACGGTTATCCCATTTACTTATAACTCAAAATACCATAATATTATAATCTCAGACCACGCACCGGTAACATTTATGATTAAATTAAATGGAATGTCCAAGAAACAAACATATTGGAGATTTAACCCACAAATATTGAATGAAAGATCATGTCAGGAATATCTTATTAAACAGATGCAAACATTCTTTGAGGCAAACGACAACCCTGACACATCAGCCTCTCTTATTTGGGAAACATTTAAAGCGTTTGTCCGAGGCGCATTAATTTCTGCCCAAGTATTTTATAACAAAGAGAGCCGGATTAAACAACAAACACTGGAAAGGGAAATAAAGCAACTAGATATAGAAAATGCGAGAATGCCATCTACATTAAAACATAACAAAATTGCTGTACTGAAATATAAACTAAACAAAATGTATTCAGAACAAGTAATAACACTTTATCAACATACTAAACAATTACATTTTGAGTTTGGAGACAAACCACAAAAACTATTAGCACGTCAGCTACGAAAAATGGAGGGGGAGAAAATAATTCATAAAATTAGAGCAGATACAGGAGAATTATTAAAATTGCCCAAGGATATAAACGAGAGATTTCTCCAATACTATCATAATCTTTACTCAACTAAAACTGTAGTACAACCAGAAGGAATAGCAGATTTTTTACAAAAATGTAATTTTAAAAGGTTTAGATTCAAAAGATAGAGAATTATTAGAAGCGGAGATTACGATAAAAGATATTGAAGAGTCTATTGGATCTTTAAAAAATGGTAAAGCAGTAGGACCAGATGGTTTAGGCTCGGAATTCTATAAAAAAAATTATGATTTGCTTTCTCCACGTTTACAAAAGCTGTATGAACATATTTATACTCAACAGAAACTTCCAGATACCTTAAATGAATCTATAATAACACTTATTCCTAAAGCTGATAAGGATCCGGAAGACCCAGGATCATATAGAGCAATTGCACTTTTAAATACAGATCAGAAAATACTAACAAAAATTTTAGCGCACAGATTAAGTACAGTGATGAATAAACTAATACACCCTGACCAAACAGGTTTTATTCAGAAGCGGTATTCATATTACAATCTAAGAAGATTATTTAATATTATATATTCTAAGAGAAATATTAATGAAGATTTAGCAATAATCTCACTTGACGCTGAAAAAGCTTTTGATCAGGTGGAATGGCCCTATTTATTTTCGGTGATGGAAAAATTGCAGCTGGGCGAGAAATTTTGTGCATGGATAAAACTGTTATATACAAACCCTACGGCTAGAATATTAACAAACCAAAGGTTATCATCTAAATTTAACCTATCTAGAGGGTGTAGACAAGGATGCCCGTTGTCTCCATTATTATTTGCGCTTCTTATAGAGCCACTCGCAGAAAGAGTCAGGACACATCCGGAAATATATGGGAATAACACAAAGGATACAGTGAATAAAATTTCTTTATACGCAGATGATGTATTAATTTACATTACAAAACCAGAAATTAGTATTCCAAATTTATTAAAGCTAATAACCCAATTTGGTTCACTCTCAGGATACAGAATAAATTGGAATAAAAGTGAAATTATGCCAATAAGGGAACATAATAAACATATAATACAACAATTTCCATTTAAAATAGTAAATGAAAAATTTAAATACCTAGGCATTTATGTTACTAAGATATATACATCATTATTTAAAGCAAACTTTCCCCCATTACTGAATAAACTACATAAGAATATTCAGTATTGGAAAACACTCCCTATTTCAATGGTTGGCAAAATTAATGCCATAAAAATGATTTTCTTACCGCAAATATTATACCTTTTTCAAACAATTCCGATATATCTGTCAAAAAACTTTTTTAAAAAGTTAGATTCCATTGTCAGTGACTTTATCTGGGATTATAAGAATCATAGGATAAGCAAAAAACATCTGTGCAAATCAAAAATAAATGGAGGTTTGGTTTTACCAAACTTTTTGTTTTATTTTTGGGCAGTTAACATTAAAAATATGAATTTTTGGTTGGAAGAAATAGATCAACAACCAGATTGGTTAAAAATGGAAAAGGAAGATTGCTCACTTTTTGAAATCGGCTCGATACTATTTGCTACTTCTAAATTAAATAAAAAAAATTATAGGGAAAACCGATAATATATAGTACTATGCGAATTTGGAAACAATTAAAAATGACATTAAAACTAGATAATTTATCACCTTTTCTTCCAATTGCGAATAACCCTTTGTTTAAGCCCTCATGGTTGGACAAAGGTTTCACACAATGGAAAAACTATGGAATTAAAAAGATGGGACACCTTTATAAGGAAGGCACTTTTCTTTCATTTCAGGAGTTGCAACAGATTTATGGACTTCAAGTAAATGATTTTTTCAGATATCTCCAACTTAGAGATTACGTAAAAGCAAATACTCTAAATTTTAGAATTAGAAATTCAGAAATTTTTGACGACTGTTGGAATAAACATCCTAATACAGAAAAACTAATATCTTATATATATAATATTTTATTAGACAGCGATATCCCATTGACGGACTTACACAGACAAACTTGGGAAAAAGAACTAAATCAAATAATAACGAAAGATACTTGGGAAGAAAGTTTACAACACATACATCAATGTTCATTAAATGCCAGACATTCTCTAATACAATTCAAAGTAATACATAGGTTACATTATTCTAAAACAAAATTAAATAAAATCTTCCCACATATCTCACCAATATGTGATAAATGTCAACATTTAGAAGCTAACTTATCTCATATGTTTGCAAATTGCATAAAAATTAAACATTTCTGGGTAAATATTTTCACAATAATATCTAAAGTGACTAGCATTCAATTGGACCCGGATCCAAAATTGATAATACTTGGAACATTAGAACTAAATCAAACATTTACAACAACTCAAAGAAACTTTATTGATTATAGCATAATAACTGGGAAAAAATTAATTCTAAAATTTTGGAAAGGCCCTATAACCCCCACAATTAAAATGTGGATTATAGAAATGACGGAGACTTTACACTTGGAAAGAATTAGACTTGTCCTGTTGGACAAACAGGAACTATTCGTCGGAACATGGTCTCCCTTTATTGACTATTTAAAGGGTCAGAATGGTTCAGCTCAGGAACCTGACTAACACCCGTGCCAAGGAATAGATGAAAGGTTATACTCTGAAATGTACGAATATATCTCGAATGAAGTTTTTTATCGTAGTAAATTATTCCATTCTTCTTTATTATCTTTTTTTTTTTTTTTTTTGTTTTTGTTTTTGGTTGTTTTTTTTGTGGGTTTTTTTTCTTGTTTCTTCTCTTTTCTCTCTTTCTTTCTTTATTTCATCTATATCTTTTTAGTTCTATTTAGTTTAAAAAAAATAAAAAAAAGTATTGGAGACATTGTAATAATAATGGACAATATTTGTAATTTAAAAATGTAAGACTGGTATCGATTTTAATATGATATGTATCTACCTCCAATAAAAAATATCTTAAAAAAAAAGAAAAAAAAAGAACAATAGGCCAACAGACTGTGACACCTGGCCCTTCAGACTCACCTGTGCCTCTCCCCATGGTGACTGGTGCAGAGGTTTAATCGGCCTTCCTGAGGGTAAACCCACGAAAAGCAGCTGACCCAGAATTGGTTCTTGGCCGTGTCTTAGTAGCCGTGCGGACCAAATAGCGGGAGTATTCGCAGCCATATTTAATTTTCCATACTCCTCTCTGAGGTACCCAGCTACTTCAAGAAGATCACCATCATCCCGTGGCCGAAGAAGCAAGAGTGCATGCCTAAATGACTACCGTCCAGTTACCCTGATATCCACCATAATGCAAAGTTTGAGATGCTAGCTATGGAACGCATTAAATCCAGTCTACCTAGCGACATTGACCCACTGTAGTTCGCCTACTGCCTCAACAGGTCCACCGACGGTGCCATCGCCCTAGCCCTACACCAAGCTGGATAAGAGATACACCAACGTCACGTCAAGTTTAGTCAAGTCACATTTATTTATATAGCACATTTAAAAAACAACTCTAATTGGCCAAAGTGCTTTACATTTGTTATATGAATAGCACAACAAAACAAACTACATACATATATACATGTAGCCCTCACTCAGAGGACGTCAGGATCGACAGACTATAAGACCTTATACAGCTCTGTCTTTAACCCAATTATACCATCCAAGCTCATCACAAAACTTGCGCGACTTGGTGTCAGCACATATCTCTGCAACTGGATCCTTGACATCCTGACGAACAGGCACTGAGAGATTGAATTTTGTACTTCATCCGTACCAAATAATTCATTTTACTCAGATAAGAACTGGTACAAAATAAAACTACTCGTAGATCAGTGGTGAGTCTATCGAACAGGTCGGTTTATTAAATGCCTGGTCAAATACAACGGGTATTTGTGTGAGCAAGCCCAACCTGTTCAATAAGCTTCAGTAACCACAATACCTTTACTGTATGTCCTCATGACACAATGGTTATTTGTGGAGTTAAAACAATCGTTAACCAATATCTCAGCAACCTTCCATCTTTGTCTATCCCCAGAGTTAACTTTAACCTTACGTTATTCTGTTGTGTTCACTTTCTCATGGTCCTTCTATGTGTCTAGCACAAAACGTCTAATTGTGCACCGCATGAAGGTTTATTCGTCCGAACTTTCACCTATACCGTGGGAACATCGCGGTGCCCAGCTGGGCTCCCAATAACTTCAAGATTGAACCGGCCAAAGCGAGTGTTAACTTAGATCTAGCAGTAATAGGAACAATCTGCATGTGTCAAGAGTCAAGATTCAAAAGTCAAGAGTGTTTTATTGTCGTATGTCCTAGATACGACAATGGAATTCTTGCTTGCTGCAGCACAACAGAATATGTAAACACTAGACAAAGTGGGACCGGTTGGGTCCCAGCATCACACGGGAGGGCTGGTTACCCAACGCATTATTCCACCTCTCCACCAATTCCAATATTGCTGGCCAGTGGAGGGGGGGGGCTTCCTGTTGCGCTAGTATGGGTGCTGTGGGCCGAAGGGACCTGTTTCCAGAGGGCTAGTATAGACATTGTGGGCCGAATGGATTCTTGGGATGGCAGCACAGTCACTGAGGCCTGGTAGTACAGTCACTCAGAACTGGCAGGCTGGCAGCTGAGAAACTGCCAGAAATTCTGCCCAAAACAGGTGACATACTCTGTTAGAGAGAAGGGGGGAGAGGGTGGACTGAATGGATTATTGGGCTGGCAGTTCAGTGAGTCATGGCTGGTGGGCTGGCTGTTTACTTACTCACGCCTGGTGGACTGGCAGTGCAGTCACTCACGGCTGGTGGGCTGGCATTTCAGTCACTTACAGCTGGTGGGTTGGCTGTTGACTTACTCACGGCTGGTGGGCTGGCAGTGCAGTCACTCACGCCTGGTGGGCTGACAGTTCAGCCACTTACAGCTGGTGGGCTGGCAGTTTACTTACTCACGGCTGATGGGCTGGCAGTGCGGTCACTCACGGCTGGTGGGCTGGCAGTTCACTTACTCACGGCTGGTGGGCTGACTCATGGCCTCTGGACTCACTCACTGCCTTGAGACTAACTCATTGTGTCTGGACTGACTGACTGACTCACTCGTGGCCTCTGGACTGACAGACTGAACCACGGCTTGTGGACTAACTGACTTTTATGGTCGACTTCTGGAGTCACGTCCGACTTTTTAAAACTGAAAACTGTAACATCCACATTGAGGAACAGCTTCTTCCTGACAGCCATCAGGCTATTAAACATAACGAATAAGCTCTGAACTACGAAATGCTATATTATTTGTACTATATATTATTTGTTGACCACACACACACCCTCCACCACACACAGACATTCACACACACAGACATTCACACACCGACCAGGTAGGGACCGGGTAGTGATTTCTCCTTGATCCCCCCCACATCAAAAGGCAAAAGGCAAAATAAAGAAAAACAGAGACTTAAAGGAAACTTTTAAAAAAACTTGGAAAAAAAGTACAATTAACGGACGGCTGTTAAATATAATCAAAGTACAAAAAAGTACAATTAACGGAATAGTGGGAACTATAGATTAGTAAGTCTGATTTCGGTGGTTGGTAAGATTTTACAATACATTATAAAAGATGAAGTTATGGAGTACTTAGAAGTTCACGATAAAATAGAACATATTTCTCCTCCCCCCTCTCCAAGCTTTCTTATCCCCTCCCCTCCTCCCCCCTCTCCGCTCCGCCGGCCTCTACCCCCCTCTCCCCCGTCCCCCTCTACCCCCCTCTCCCCCCGCTCTTCCCCCTCTCCCCCCTCTCTCCCCCCGCTCTTCCCCCCTCTCCCCTCCCTCTCCACCCTCTCTTGCCCACCACCCCTCTCTCTCTCCCCATCTCTCTCCCCCTCTTTCCCCTCCTCCCTCTCACCCCTCTCTCCTCCTTCTCCCCTTCCTCTCCCTCCCTTTCTTCCCGCCTATCTCACCCCTCTCTCTGCCCACCTCTCACTCCCCCTCTCTCTCCCTCTACTCCTCTCCCAAGCCCCTCCTCTCCCCACCTCCTCTCCCCGCCCTCCCCCCCTCTCTTCTCCCCTACCTCCCCTCCTCCCCCTCCTCTCCTTCCCTCCACGTCTCTCTCCCATCCCTCCCCCTCTCTCTCCCCCACTACCCCCACTCTCACCCCTCTCTCCCTCCCCCTCGCTCATCCTCTGTCACCCTTCTTCCCCCCGATCTCCCCATTTCTCCCCCCTCTCTCTGTGTCTCTGCCCCTCTCCCTCTGTCCCTGCCCCTCTCTCTCTGTCTCTGCCCCTGTCTCTGAGCCCCTGTCTCTGTCTCTGCTCCATCTCTGCCTGCCCTCTCTCGCGACTCCGCTCCCTATCTAGACGTGACTGCTAGCTGGGTGCTATGCGTGAGTGGGAGTAATGCGGGGATGGGGGTAAAAGGAGCGAATTAATAAAATTAATATAATATCAAGGGGACTTGTTAGTGTGTGTGTGTGTGTGTGTGTGTGTGTTTGTGTGTGTGTGTGTGTGTGTGGTTGTGAGTGTGTGTGTGTGTGTGTGTGTGTGTGTTGGGGGGGGAGGTTAGTGTGTGTGTATGTGTGTGTGTGTGTGTGTGGGGGGGGCGGTGGTTAGTGTGAGTGTGACGCCGCAGCCCCCTCCCCCCGCAACCGCTTGTTGAGGCGACGGGACACAACAGGTCCCACCTGGTCTAGTGCCTTTTAAATGTAATAACTGCACATAGCTCCAGCACCTCCTATCGCAGACACTTCCATATACCCACTATCTTGCGTGAACAATCTTCTCCTGCAGTCATAAGGTCATAAGGGATATAAGCAGAATTAGGCTATTCAACCCTTTAAGTCTACTCCGACATTCAATCATGGCTGATCTATCTTCCCGTCCCAACACCATTCTCTTGCATTCTCCCCATTAACCCTGACACCCTTACTAAACGAGCATCTAACTATCTCTGCCTTATAAAATCAAATGACGACCTCCGCAGCCTTCTGTTGTAAACAATTCAACAGATCCACCACCGTCTGGCTAAATAGATTCCTCCTCATCTTCCTAAATTAACGTCCTTTAATTCTGAGGCTACCATCGGGTGGCGCCAGCAATAACAACAATGGCAGAGAACAATGAGTCTCTCTGTCCCTTTCTTCTTCGTTGTTTTTTTAGTATGTTAAATGTATGTTTTTGTGTGTTCTTTATCTTGTTTTGTGTGTGGGATGGGGAGGGTGTTGGAGACATTTCTTCAAATCTCTTATCCCGACAGAGATGCGATTATATCCGTATCGTATCTCCGTCCGCACTGAGGCCTAACATCGACAAGTTGGCGGCCTTTGCTGGAGACCGACCTCGAGAGCTCCACTGCTGGGAGACTGCGGACTTTAACATCACGGAGAACGCGGTACCTGTTCAGAGATCGATTTCGGGAACTCCAAGCCGCAGGAGCTTCGACCGCCCCGACGCAGGAGCGTCGATAGCCCTGACGCAGTAACGTCGACCGCCCGTACGCGGAGGCTTCGACCACCGCCTACGGGAGCTTCGATCGTCCCGACGGATGTTTCGACTGCCCCGACCGCGGGAGAAAAATGAGGGAGATGATGAGACTTTATTACCTTCCATCACTTTGCGGAATGTGGGGAATCCGCTGTGGTGGATGTTTATGTTAACCTTTATGTAGTTGTGTGTCTTGTTGCCTTTTCAGTATGGCTGTATGGTAATTCGCCATAATTGGTGCACATGACAATAAAATATCTTTGAAACCTTTGAAACCTTTGAAACGTTGGAAATCTTTGAAACATTGACCTCTCGTCCTAGACTCTCCCACTAATGGAAACATCCTCTCCACGTCCATCTATGCAGACATTTCACTATTCGGTAAGTCGCAATGAGTTCCCCCTCATCCTTCTATGAGTTCCGTCAAATCTCTGCCCTCTCAATTTATATTCTGGCATCAGGTTTTTAGACTCGTACTGTGCGGAAAAGGCTACGTATATTCACCGCATCTATGCCTCTCAGGAATTGAGAATATTTCATGAGGTCACCTTTATCCTCGTGGAATCATAGCCAAATACTGGACGGACAAAAACCTTCGAGTCCACACCACCCACAAGTCTCGATTGAAATTAATCCTCAGTATAAAAATTAAAGCGAAGAAGTACAACGTAGCAAAGATGAGCGGGAAGCAAGAGGATTGGAAAATGTTTAAAGAACAACAGAAGATAACCAAAATGAAAATACGGGGAGAAAATATGAGGTACGAAGATAAGCTAGCCAAGAATATAAAGCAGGATAGTAAAAGTTTTTTAGGTATGTGAAGAGGAAAAATTTAGTTAAGACCAAAGTTGGACCCGAAGACCGAAAAGGGTGAATATATTATGGGGAACTAGGAAATGGCAGATGTTGAACGTACTTTGGATCTGTCTTCACTAAGGAGGATACAAACAATCTTCCTGATATAGTAGTGGCTAGAGGACCTGGGGTGACAGAGGAACTGAAGGAAATCCACATTAGGCAGGAAATGGTGTAGGATATACTGATGGGACTGAAGGCTGATAAATCACCAGGGCCTGATGGTCTGCATCCCAGGGTATTTAAGGAAATGGCTAGAAATCGTGGTGATAATTTTCCAATGTTCTATAATCGCAGAATCAGTTCCTGTGGATTGGAGGGTAGCTAATGTAATCCCACTTTTTAAGAAAGGCGGGAGAGAGAATACGGGGAATTATAGACCAATTAGCCTGACATCACTGGTGGGAAATATGCTGGAGTCAATTATAAAAGATGAGATAGCCGCACATTTGGATAGCAATAACAGGAATAGTCCGAGTCAGCATGGATTTACGAAGGGGAAATCATGCTTGACTAATCTTCTGGAATTTTTTGAAGATGTAACTAGGAAAATGGACAAGGGAGAGCCAGTTGATGTGGCGTACCTGGACTTTCAGAAAGCACTTGATAAGGTCCCACATAGGAGATTAGTGGGCAAAAGTAGGGCACACGGTATTGGGGGTAGAGTGCTGACATGGATAGAGAAGTGGTTGGCAGACAGGAAACAAAGCGTAGGGATTATCGGGTCCATTTCAGAATGGCAGGCAGTGGCTAGTGGGGTACCGCAGGGCTCGGTGTTGGGACCGCAGCTATTTACAATATACATCAATGATTTGGATGAAGGGATTCAAAGTAACATTAGCAAATTTGCAGATGACACAAAGCTGGGTGGCAGTGTGAACTGTGAGGAGGATGCTATGAGAATGCAGGGTGACTTGGACAGTTTGGGGGAGTGGGCAGATGCATGGCAGGTGAAGTATAATGCGGATAAATGTGAGGTTATCCTTTTTGGTAGCAACAACAGGAAGGCAGATTACTATCTAAATGGCGTCAAGTTGGGAAAAGGGGAAGTACAACGAGATCTGGGGGTCCTTGTACATCAGTGTGTGAAAGTAAGCATGCAGGTACAGCAAACAGTGAAGAAAGCGAATGGCATGTTGGCCTTTATAACATAAGGAATCGAATATAGGAGCAAAGAGGTCCTTCTGCAGTTGTACAGAGCCCTAATCAGACCACACCTGGAGTATTGTGTGCAGTTTTGGTCCCCTAATTTACACGCGAGTTTTCTCACAACTTGGCGACAGTTTGCCGTTTCAATCCGAGACTGGAGCCGAAACGCAGACAATTATAGTTAAAGCAGTTGGCTGCGAGTCAATTCTTGCCGGCAACGGTGCCAGTGTGGAATGTTCAGACTTGTGGACGCCTCCCGGTTCAAACAATTAAAATGTCCCCTCACCAAACCGGTCATGCTCAGTAAAAAGGCAGCAAGTTATTTAAATCCACAAACCTGACTGTCCCGGTAGACCCATTGTCTCTGCCTGTTCGTGCCCCACCGAACTCATCTCCACCTACCTCGACTCCATCCTAACCCCCTTGGTTAAATCCATCCCTCCCTATGTTCAAGAAACATCAGATACTCTCCGTCGTCTCCGCGCATTCCACTCACTAGGCCCTCACCCCCTCATCTTCACCATGGACGTCCAGTCATTGTACACCTCCATCCCCACCAGGATGGTCTCGAAGCCCTCCGTTATTTCCTCGACCGAAGAAGCAATCTATACCCGGCCACTGACACCCTCCTCCGCCTAGCGGAGCTGGTCCTTACCCTCAATAACTTCTCATTTGACTCCTCCCATTTCCTCCAAATACAAGGCGTAGCTATGGGCACACGCATGGGCCCCAGCTACGCCTGCCTCTTTGTCGGATACGTAGAACAATCCTTGTTCAATGCGTACCAGGGCCCCATCCCCGACCTCTACCTCCGCTACATCGATGACTGTTTTGGTGCCACATCCTGCACCCATACACAACTGACTGACTTCATCCGCTTCACCACCAACTTCCATCCGGCACTCAAATACACCAGGACCATTTCCGTCACGTCCCTAACATTCCTTGACCTCACTATCTCCATCGCAGGTGATAGACTTCTTACCGACATGCACTACAAACCTACCGACTCCCATGGCTATCTGGACTACACTGTTCCCACCCTGCTTCCTGTAAGGACTCCATCGCCCACTCCCAATTCCTCCGTCTACGCCGCATCTGCTCCCAGGATGAGGCGTTCCACACCAGGGCATCCGAAATGTCCTCATTCTTCAAGGAACGGGGGTTCCCCTCCTCCACCATAGATGAGGCTCGCACCAGGGCCTCTGGCATACCCCGCAACACTGCTCTCTCTCACCATCCCCCCACTCACAACAAGGGCAGAGTCCCCCTAGTCCTCACCTTTCACCCCACCAGCCGTCACATACAACAAGTGATCCTCCGTCAGTTTCGCCACCTCCAACGTGACCCCACCACTCGCCACATCTTCCCATCTCCCCCCATGTATGCCTTCCGCAAAGACCGCTCCCTTGTCAATTCTTCCCTTCCCTCCCGTGCCACCCCCTCCCCGGGTACTTTCCCTTGCAACCGCAAGAGATGCAACACTTGTCCCTTCACCTCCCCCCTCGACTCCATTCAAGGACCTAAGCAGTCGTTCCAGGTGCGACAGAGGTTCACCTGCATCTCCTCCAACCTCATCTATTGCATCCGCTGCTCTAGATGCCAGCTGATCTACATCGGTGAGACCAAGCGGAGGCTTGGCGATCGTTTCGCCGAACACCTCCGGTCGGTCCGCAATAACCAACCTGACCTCCCGGTGGCTCAGCACTTCAACTCCCCCTCCCAATCCGTATCTGTCCTCTCTGTCCTGGGTCTCCTCCATGGCCACAGCGAGCAACACCGGAAATTGGAGGAAATGCACCTCATATTCCGCTTGGGCCGTCTACATCCTGGGGGCTTGAACATTGAATTCTCCCAAATCTGCTGGCCCTTGCTGTCCCCTCCCCTTCATCAACCCTCTGGTTGTCTCCTCTCCTCCCCAGCCCTCGGGCTCCTCCCCTCCCCCAGCCCTCGGGCTCCTCCTCCGCCTTTTTTCCTTTCTTCTCCCCACCCCCTATCAGTCTGAAGAAGGGTTTCGGCCCGAAACGTTGCCTATTTCCTTCGCTCCATAGATGCTGCTGCACCCGCTGAGTTTCTCCAGCATTTTTGTGTACCTTCGATTTTCCAGCATCTGCAGTTCCTTCTTTAGCAAGTTATTTAACATGATTTTCAATATTCTCAATCGGCATCTTCACATTGAACAAAAGATGGAAGGGCAAAAGATGAGACACGCTCTTTTCATCGTTTTTGGAATTCTGTTGCTGACTCAACTGATCGCAGGGGAATTCGGTAGCGGTACGTCGCTGTATACGAGCGTGTGTTTAATTTTAAGTCCACCGCCATCAGCCGTGTCAGACCTTTATTTTTCGGTCACGGTGGCGCAGCGGTAGGGATGCTACCTTAAAGCGAGTATAGCGCCGGAAGCTCTGTTTCGAACCCGACTATGGGTGCCGTCTGTACAGAGTTTCAACGTTTTCCCCGTAACCTGCGTGGGTTTTCGCCGAGATCTTCGGTTTCCTCCCACACTCCAAAGACGTACAGGTTTATAGGTTATTTGGCTTGGTAAAGTAAACATTGTCCCTAGTGGGTGTAGAATGTAAAATCTGTCCATCGTTAATGTGCGGGAATCGCTAGACTGCGCGGACGCTGTGGGTCGAAGGGCCTGTTTCCACGCTATATCTCTAATCTAAACTAAACGAAACTTTTGATTTTAACCTGCTCTCGTCTCCGGTTGGTACATCAAATTCAATGCTTGAGTGGCGCTGATTGGGGTCGATAGAATGGCTGCTGATATTATCAGTAAGTTTCGAAGCTGTATTCGAAACTTTAGTTTAGTGCTTTTTGGTACTCAGTTTCTAACGAGCCTCAGAAACAAGCCATCGAAGTTCCAGTAACGGAGTATGCGTCAAAAATGTCATGTCTCAAAGATGCTCCAATAGACACCACTTTGGACAGATATTGGGGACCAAACGTTCACGTTCCCAATCCAGGCTGTCTCCCGCGAAGTGCTGTGCGCAAGGGAAAATTCGCGATATCCAGTATAAACTGCCATCAGATCTCACATATAAGACCATGAGTGGAATTGATCGGGTTGATGCACAGTCTCTTGAGCAAAGTAGGTGAGTCGAGGACCAGAGGAAATAGGATTAAGGTGAAGGGGAAATGATTTAGTGGGAACCTGGGGCGTAACTTTTTCACACAAAGGGTTGTGGATGTATGGAACAAGCTACCAGAGGAGGTTTTTCAGGCAGGGAACATCCCTGCATTTCAGAAGCAGTTAGGCAGTTTGGAGGGATATTCACCAAATGTTGGCAGATGGGACGTGTAGCTGGGCCATGTTTACCGGTGTGGGTAACGTGGGCCGAAGGGCTTGTTTCTACACTGTATCACTCTATAACTCTACATCCTTCATAATTGTACGAGCATGATAGGTGCATGAGGAAACAGATTGGCCTGTGCAATGAAGTGGATTTAACATAAGATCTCACTGATCCCCATGAGAACCGATGGGCACCTGGAATAAGGGCAATAATTCGGCACAAAGCATGTTGCATCAATGCAGGGAATAATGTTTCATGTTCTCACCTCATTATCATTGCACATTTGAAAAATGTATATATTGTTTTTCATGACCAGCGAAAAGATGCCATGGCAGAGGAGGAACTTGCAGAAAAAAGTGTATTCCCAAGCTCGAGCAGACATTATATTTGCAGTGTAATAAATATGATAAGTGCTGCAAGCGACGTTAGAAATCATGGCGTCTTCGTCACGAACATCATCCTGCTCTTCAGTTCACTTACAAATGTCAATGGATAGCAATTCGCTGAAGAACTTTATCAATAAATAATCATGATTGTATTGGTCACTACATGTTTCATTATTTTATGTTATTTTTAAGATCACTCCGCTCGAACAGTAGTTTTTCACGGGAGTTATCTTTTGCGAAACTATGAAAACATTGGACATGGTATAAGATGACCACTTCCAGGTTGTAAAAGCAAGAGTTAATTGCACAGAGGTGAATGGGCGATTGTGTAGAGGTGTATTAATCCACGAGGGGGTGGGCGGAATAAGAACACGAAAAATGAAGTTAAGGTGAGAGGGAATGATTTAGTTGGGACACGAGGGACAACAGTTTCACACAGATGGTGTGCGGTATATGGTACAATAATCACATTGGAAATAAAATTAGATAGGCACATGGATTGCAATGATGCAGAAGGATATGTGGGGGTGCGAAGGGGAGCGGCGCTGTAGTGGAGGGGGGGGTGTGGAGGAGGAACGGTGTGGGTGGGGGTTGTGTGTGCTCACCGGTTCCTGGACCCGGCTGCGACCGCACTCCTGGCTCCAGGACCTGTCTCCGGACTCCCATCCCAAGCGCCTGCCCCGCCCGCGAACACAGCCCGACCCCGCCCGCGAATACAGCCCGCCCCCGCCCGCGGAACACAGCCCACTCTCCGCTGCTTCAGCTTTATTCTCGGCGGCTTCTGGACGGGCGGCTTCTGGATGGGCGGCTAGTAGACGTGTTCACAGACTCCGTCCCGCCTTTGGGCCTTTATTCTCCAGCGGGTGCCGGAAGGGGCGTGACTGACAGGCGATACATGTTGAACAATAGGCCAACAGACTGTGACACCTGGCCCTTCAGACTCACCTGTGCCTCTCCCCATGGTGACTGGTGCAAAGGTTTAATCGGCCTTCCTGAGGGTAAACCCACGAAAAGCAGCTGACCCAGAATTGGTTCTTGGCCGTGTCTTAGTAGCCGTGCGGACCAAATAGCGGGAGTATTCGCAGCCATATTTAATTTTCCATACTCCTCTCTGAGGTACCCAACTACTTCAAGAAGATCACCATCATCCCGTGGCCGAAGAAGCAAGAGTGCATGCCTAACTGACTACCGTCCAGTTACCCTGATATCCACCATAATGCAAAGTTTGAGATGCTAGCTATGGAACGCATTAAATCCAGTCTACCTAGCGACATTGACCCACTGTAGTTCGCCTACTGCCTCAACAGGTCCACCGACGGTGCCATCGCCCTAGCCCTACACCAAGCTGGATAAGACATACACCAACGTCACGTCAAGTTTAGTCAAGTCACATTTATTTATATAGCACATTTAAAAAACAACTCTAGTTGGCCAAAGTGCTTTACATTTGTTATATGAATAGCACAACAAAACAAACTACATACATATATACATGTAGCCCTCAGAGGACGTCAGGATCGTCAGACTATAAGACCTTATACAGCTCTGTCTTTAACCCAATTATACCATCCAAGCTCATCACAAAACTTGCGCGACTTGGTGTCAGCACATATCTCTGCAACTGGATCCTTGACATCCTGACGAACAGGCACTGAGAGATTGAATTTTGTACTTCATCCGTACCAAATAATTCATTTTACTCAGATAAGAACTGGTACAAAATAAAACTACTCGTAGATCAGTGGTGAGACTATCGAACAGGTCGGTTTATTAAATGCCTGGTCAAATACAACGGGTATTTGTGTGAGCAAGCCCAACCTGTTCAATAAGCTTCAGTAACCACAATACCTTTACTGTATATCCTCATGACACAATGGTTACTTGTGGAGTTAAAACAATCGTTAACCAATATCTCAGCAACCTTCCATCTTTGTCTATCCCCAGAGTTAACTTTAACCTTACGTTATTCTGTTGTGTTCACTTTCTCATGGTCCTTCTATGTGTCTAGCACAAAACGTCTAATTGTGCACCGCATGAAGGTTTATTCGTCCGAACTTTCACCTATACCGTGGGAACATCGCGGTGCCCAGCTGGGCTCCGAATCACTTCAAGATTGAACCGGCCAAAGCGAGTGTTAACTTAGATCTAGCAGTAATAGGAACAATCTGCATGTGTCAAGAGTTAAGACTCAAGAGTCAAGAGTGTTTTATTGTCGTATGTCCCAGATACGACAATGGAATTCTTGCTTGCTGCAGCACAACAGAATATGTAAACACTAGACAAAGTGGGACCGGTTGGGTCCCAGCATCGCACGGGAGGGCTGGTTACCCAACGCATTATTCCACCTCTCCACCAATTCCAATATTGCTGGCCAGTGGAGGGGGGGGCTTCCTGTTGCGCTAGTATGGGTGCTGTGGGCCGAAGGGACTTGTTTCCAGAGGGCTAGTATAGACATTGTGGGCCGAATGGATTCTTGGGATGGCAGCTCAGTCACTGAGGCCTGGTAGTACAGTCACTCAGACCTGGCAGGCTGGCAGCTGAGAAACTGCCAGAAATTCTGCCCAAAACAGGTGACATACTCTGTTAGAGAGAAGGGGGGGAGAGGGTGGACTGAATCGATTATTGGGCTGGCAGTTCAGTGAGTCATGGCTGGTGGGCTGGCTGTTTACTTACTCACGCCTGGTGGACTGGCAGTGCAGTCACTCACGGCTGGTGGGCTCGCATTTCAATCACTTACAGCTGGTGGGTTGGCTGTTGACTTACTCACGGCTGGTGGGCTGGCAGTGCAGTCACTCACGCCTGGTGGGCTGACAGTTCAGCCACTTACAGCTGGTGGGCTGGCAGTTCACTTACTCACGGCTGATGGGCTGGCAGTGCGGTCACTCACGGCTGGTGGGCTGGCAGTTCACTTACTCACGGCTGGTGGGCTGACTCATGGCCTTGACACTAACTCATTGTGTCTGGACTGACTGACTGACTCACTCGTGGCCTCTGGACTGACAGACTGAATCACGGCTTGTGGACTAACTGACTTTTATGGTCGACTTCTGGAGTCACGTCCGACTTTTTAAAACTGAAAACTGTAACATCCACATTGAGGAACAGCTTCTTCCTGACAGCCATCAGGCTATTAAACATAACGAATAAGCTCTGAACTACGAAATGCTATATTATTTGTACTATATATTATTTGTTGACCACACACACACCCTCCACCACACACAGACATTCACACACACAGACACTCACACACACAGACTCTCACACACACAGACACACACTCACACACACACAGACTCACGCACACAGACTCACACACAGAGACTCACACACACAGACTCACACACAGACTCTCACACACATACACATAGACTCACGCACACACACACAGACTCACACCCACACACACAGACTCACACAGACACACACGCATACTCACACACACACACACTGAAACACACACACACACGGACTGACACACACAGACTCGCACACACACACACACAGCATCTCTCTCTCACAAACACACAGACTCTCACACACGCACCGATTCACACACACACACACACACAGTCTCGCAGACACACACGGATTCACTCTCTCACACACACAGACTCTCACACACACAGACGCTCACACACACACCTATACACACACACATAGACTCACACGCACCCACACACACAGACACAGACTCTCAGACACACACACACACAGACTCTCAGACGCACACAGACTCTCAGACACACACACACACACAGATACACAGACTCACACTCACACACACAGACTCTCACACACGCAGACTCACACAGACACACACATATACACAGGCAGATTCACACTTACACAGACTTTCAGACACACACACACATACTCGCACACACATACACACACACACACACACACACACACACACACACACACACACACACACACACAGATTCACAGACACTCACACAGATACAGACACACAGACACAGACACACACAGACTCTCGCACACACGCATATAGGGAGGTTGCACGGCAGTCGGGTCAGGACCCGTGACTCGTACGTTTGCTATGCTACGACAACTGGAGCACACGGGATGAACTGCAGTTAAGAACTGACCATTGTTTCCAGCGTAGCGGGCCCGTTAAAACCCGCCGAAATGGTCAATTTTTGCGCTGAAAATAATTATGGAAATCGGGATAAGCGTGAGAGACATTTATCCTACTTCAGAATTCCAAAATTGAGGAGAAATTACGGCAGATAGGAGCGAGAGATGGAGGGACAACAACAGCCAAAGTGCTTGGCGAACACTGGCCGTGCAGATATCGAGATTGAAAATATTGGGAGTTATCGCGTTTGCTCACTGCTTTTCATCAACAGTAAGGTATTATTTGTTTTTTCTTTATCCTTTGGCATCTAAAAAGTTTCAGAAGTGATAAATCTGGATGTAAAATTTTTAAATCGCCCATGGTTCTCAAGTGGGTTTTTACATAAAAAAGAAAACGCCTCTGAAGCAAAATGTATTATTAAAAAAATCGCAAAACCATACGTTGGTTTTGAATTACATATTACTCAGATGCAAGCCAAGGAAAGGCATAATTGTCAGCTGATAATTGGACATAACCAACCTCAGCAAATTGACAATATCCTATTGAAAGGGAGTGGGTGTTTAAGCTGTCAGGACATTTTATTATTTGCCAAAATATACATCAATAGCATAATAATAGAAAACTTACTTTTCCACACACCACTCGTATGGCTGTAGATATTTTAAATGTTAAATTTAGCTTCAGAAGCGTTTTCCTGTTGCATGTAAAAATCCACTTCAGAACCATGGGCGATTTTTAACACTTTACAGCCAGATTTATCACTTCTGAAACTTTGTAGATACCAAAGGAATCAAGAAGCAACACAAATAATGCCTTACCGTTGTTGAAATGCATTGATCAAAGGCGATAATTCCCAATAATTTCAATCTCGAAATCTGCACGGCCAATGTTCGCAAAGCACTATACCTGTTGTTGTCTCTTCAGCTCTCGCTTCTCTTTACCTTCATTTCTCTTCACTTTTGTAATTCTGTAGGTTAGATGTCTCTCACTGTTCGTGTATTAACAACACACACACACTCACACATACTCTCACGCACACACACACACACACAGAAAGAGACTCACTCACACACAGACTCACACACACACACACACACACACACACACACATACACACACACACACACACACACACACACACAGATTCTCCCTCTCTCACACACACACAGACTCACTCACACACACACAGACTCACACACACAAACAGACTCACAAACACACACACTGACTCACACATACACACAAGCACACACAATGACACACACACACACACACACACACACACACACACACACACACACACTCACACATACTCTGACTCACACACACTGAATCACACACACACACAGACTCACACTGACACACACACAGATTCACACTGACACAAACACAGATTCACACTGACACACACACACACACACTCACTCACACACACTCACACACACACAGACTCACTCAGACACGCACTCACTCACTAACACTCACTCACACACACAGACTCACTCACACACATACACACAAAGACTCACTCACACACACACACTCCCACACTGCCAATACTAAAATTCCAAATAACTTCAGAACGCGGTAAACATACAGTGTGTAAACCGAATGATTCAAACGTGTAAACCCTCCTGTAGAGGCTGCTTCGGAAGCAAAAACGTGATTTAAATAACGTCCAACACACTCACCATAGACAGAGCAGTCAGCTCTCTTGAATTATTGAACGACGTCTTCTGCACCCAACGCCATCTTGACGTCACCCTCTCGCTTCTTGCCACGAACCGAAAATGACGCACTCGGCGCCAGCTTGCAGCTAAAAGGAAATGACGTCATCGGCGGCATCTTTCCGAAGTCACGGAGTGGGGGAGGGGTGTGCGGGGAAGGCGGTGTGGGGGAGGCGGTGTGGGGGAGGGAGGTTGTGGTGAAGGGTGTAGTGTGTGGTGAAGGGTGCATGTGTGGGGGAGGGGGCTGTGTGGGTGAGGGTGTGTGTGTGGGGAGGGTTGTTTGGGTGGGGAGGGGGTTGTGTGGGGGGGGATTGGGTGGTGCGGGGTGAGCAGAGTGCGGGGTGGGTGAGCAGACGGGAAGCTGGGTTTGCGGCGACTGCAACCCGCACCACAGTGACCACCCCTCCGTCCACACAGCCCTCCCTCTCCCCCACACCACCCATCACCCACAACCCCTCGCACACCCCCTGCCCAAACCTTCCCCCGCACGCCCTCCGTCACCCCCCCCTCCCCAACACCACTCTCCCCACACGCCCCTTCCCACATACCCCTCTTCCCTCAGGCCCCCACATCACACCCCTCTGTCACAAGCCCCCTCCCCCACGCCCTCCCCAGCCACACCTCCCCCACGCTCCCGAGGCCCACTGCCCCATGCCCCCTCCCGCACGACCCCAGCTCAACGCCACCCTCCTCACGCCCCCTCACCAACGACCCATACCGCACGCCCCCCGCTCCACGAAAACTTGCCCACGCCCCCCGCCCCCATGCCCCCTTCCACTCATACCCCCACATCCCTCGCCCTCATACCCCCACCCCCCACACCACCATCCCAAACATCCTCCCTCCCCCGCCGGTCCCCCACACCCGCCCTCCCCCACTCACCGCCGCGTCCGTGCATCCCCCTCCTCCTTCCATCCCCTCCCCCACTTTCCCACGCTCCCCCACGCCCCCCCACGCCCCCCACGCCCCCTCCCACACACCCGCACATCCTCCCCCACACCTCCCACAACCACCGCCTCCCCCACACCTCACACACACCCTCCCCGCAGCCCCCCTCCCCAGACCCCCTCCACATGCACCCCTCCGCACACACCCTCACGTCAAACCACCCGTAACCCCCCTTCCACACACCTGTACTCCCTGCACAATCCCCACACCCCCCTCCCCACACACCCCTCCCCCGCACCACCCTCCCACACACACCGTCCCCCCACATCCCCCCAAACCAACCCCTCCCACACCCCCCCCACGCCAACCCCTCCCCCACAACCCCCATTCCCCACACACCACTCCCCCCACACCCCCTCCCCACACACCCCTCTCTCCCACGCGGAGAGTTTCAGGCGGGGAGAGGGAGCGTCCTCCAGTTGCGGACGGGACCACTCCACGCGGCGGCCGGTGAGGGAGAGCCCTGCAGCTGGGGGCGGGACAATTCCAGGGGGGGGGCGTTGGTGGAGGAGTGTCCTGCAGCGTTTGGGGGAACAGGTTCAGGAGGGGGCTGTCTGGGACCGTGGGGGCGTGAAATGTCCTACAGGGGTAGGCCAAAGCAACCCCCACAGGCCCCGCCTGAAACCGTCGCCCTCCCCCGGGTGCAGGATGCTCCCCGCTCCCCCAACGGCCCCGAGAGCCCCCGCCTGAAGAACGGAACAAGCGACGCAACAAATACACACCTCCCCTCCCAACCCACAACCACCGCCACACAACACCCTCCCCCGCACGCTCCTCCACACACCCTCTCCCCCACCACCTCACCCCACACCACGCATCCCCCCGACCTCCACCCCCCTGCCCTCACACAACCCCACTACCCTCCCTCCCTCCCACATACCCCACACCCCCCCTCCCCTGCACACCCGCCACCCCTCCCATACCTGAAGAGGAAGGGGGGGGGGTGCTGAGGGGTGAGGGGAAATGAGCCGCGCCTGCGGAGTTATGGGCTATGGATGTGTGGTGGAACACTGGTTTGGGGGAATGTGTTGCGTTGGGGGAACGGGTGAATGGTGGAATATTGGCTTGGGGAATGGATTGCGTTGGTGGACCAAGCCTCCCGTGTGACTGGGAGACAACAGGTCTAGTAATTTTATAAATACCTGAAATTATTCTCGTCAGGCCTAATTTCTTCATCCAAATCAGGGAAACTCAATTCAAAGCACCAGTGACTTCCCTGGTACAACTTAACGGTCGTCTAACTATTGCACCTCCGCTCCCCACCCCCAGATGCTGCCTGACCGGACGTGTTCCACAAGCAGTGTGCTCTTTTTGTAAGATCCTGGTAGATATTGTTTCTTTATCATTCGATTGTTTCTTTCCCCTCGCCCTCTCTCCTTCTTGTTCCCAATCTCCTCATTGTCTTATTTTCTATGCGTTTCACTCGCTCTCATTCTCTCCAGCCACTCACCACGATTCTCCTTGGCTGTGAAAGTGCTCTCCCCATCGAGTCTGCACTTTGGAGTGTAATCCCCAAAATACGCCTTGCGTGGATTTATGACCAAACTGGTTGACCTGGTTAACAGAGCAGAGTTAAATGATTACTTGTCTCATACTTGTCTCATACCTTTAGATTTACCTCTTAGGTTAGCTAGAATTTCTATGGTAAATCGGGCTCGCACCATCATAGCCGTGTACTGCAATGTGGCAGATTGCGTTATTCTCGACCTGACATTCTCCTTCAAATTTCGTTGTTTTTTAGCACCTATAAATTATAGGGTCATATCCTATCGTTTACAGTGTTGGCAAATACATATTTTCTATATTCCACACACATTGAGTTGCAGGCTTCTGCATGTCAATTTGCAAAGAAAGCTCTGAAGACGCGGTTCTCTCAGAGAGTCGATGCGCTACATTGCCGAATATCTCTCCCGTCTTCCTGTTGATGAGAAAGTTGTCAAGGCGAACTCTCGATGTTCACGGGGATCATCGACAACCCGCTCTCACTCGATCTATGCCATACCATTTTCCCAGCCACTCCCAACACACTGACAGTTACGGTGGCATAGCGATAGAGTTGCTGCCTTACAGCGAATGCAGCGCCGGAGACCCGGGTGTGATCCCGACTACGGGTGCTGTCTGTACTGAGACTGTACGTTCTCCCTGTCACCTGCGTGGTTTTCTCCGAAGCTTTCGGTTTCCTCTCGCAGTCCAAAGACGTACACGTTTGTAGATTAATTTGCATTGTTTGTAGAATAGTGTTAATTGCGGGGATCGCTGGTCAGCGCGGACCCGGTGGGCCGAAGGGCCTGTTTCCGCGCTCTATTTCTAAACTAAACTAAATTAAACTAAACTAATCGAGAGGATTTTTTACGGAGGCCAATTAAGGATATGGGAGGAAACCAGAGAACACGGAAGAAAACCATGTGGTCACTGCGGGAAACTGTAAACTCCACACAAACATCTCAGGATAGTATCTGTGTATTTCATCCTCGAAAGACTTCAGCAATTTTTTTCAAATACGAACAACACTTGCAGAAGGTTTGAGCATAGTCAGTTGTCCATATTCATCAGAGACGTTTCTTTATTGATAGAATGGTGGGTACCTGGAAATGCAGCGGCAGGGATGGTGGTGAATGTATATACAACAGTGGCGTTTATAAGTCTTCATAAGCAGTCATATGGATATGCGGAGAATCAAAGGATACGCAACACGTGCTGGCAGAATTAACATTTAGCGTGGCATCACGTTCGGCACTGGCACGACCCGCTGTAT
Organism: Malacoraja senta; assembly: GCA_038087875.1. Classification (NCBI taxonomy): domain Eukaryota; kingdom Metazoa; phylum Chordata; class Chondrichthyes; order Rajiformes; family Rajidae; genus Malacoraja; species Malacoraja senta. Next base: position 13,128 of record JAXLNO010004879.1, on the reverse strand, counting down.
TGTTTTATGTTCCATATTGACTTCGAACCCGAGTATTTGAAGCTCTGAGACAACAACTTTTCTTGCTAAGCAACCGCGTGTTCCAAAGAAAGGCAGGGAATTACCATGAAAATTACGCTGCTCTAATTTAAGACCGTATTGATCTCTATGCGTTGGTGTCTTAAAGTTGTGTGATATAAATGTTATTGAGCGGCATGTTTAAAATATAATTTGCGTCATTCTACGCTTTTCAAGTTGACCGGGCTTTCAAGAAATTGGATTTCCCTGTTTTGCGGAGAAGGTAACACCTACTGTCCCAGTTGCAACACATTTTATTTGGGGTATTTGGTGGTCATGTCGTTCCGGTGATCCCACATGCCTGCCGGTTCCAGCGAGTGGCGGACCAGTGACGTCACCTTTGTACACCCTTCCCATCTGAGTCAGGGAGTGATGACAGTAACCCTTAGAACGCTGCTGGAGAGAGCAGCAGCATTCTTCATACCTATTTACATCATGGTAAACATCCATTCCCCACATGGCTGCAGCACATTTATTGTCGTTGCATCAACTAGGAAAAAGAATACAGTTACTCACTTGGGATGCACCACTGGAGGCAAAAGCAGCACTGGAAGAAAAGGCAGCTTACTTATATATTTTGTGTTCTTCATGGAACCAGAGTTGAATTCAGTTAATTGTAAGAAGTTGTTTTTTGGCAGACAAACCAGGGCGTAGTGCACGAAATGACCCTTGGAGATTTTGCGTAGCTGAATCTTCTCCAAGTAAAATACAGAATTCCATACATGGCGTCACATTTGGACACATTGTTGAAGGAGCATTTCACCGACGGGATGGTCGAGAGGTAAATTAGGGAGACTTTAATTTAACAACAACAACAAAGCGTTGGAGGAACTCCTAGTGGGCCATGCAGCACCCTGCGCCCAGAGGGAATGGAGAGACAACGTTTCATAGAAACAGAGGAACATGGAAACATAGAAAATAGGTGCAGGAGGAGGCCATTCGGCCCTTGGAGCCAGCACCGCCATTCATTGTGATCATGGCTGATCGTCCCCAATAAATAACCGGTGCTTGCCTTCTCCCCATATCTCTTGATTCCACTAGCCCCTATAGCTCTATATAACTCTCTCTTAAACCCATCCAGTGATTTGGCCTCCACTGCCCCCTGTGGCAGGGAATTCCACAAATTCACAACTCTCTGGATGAAAACGTGTTTTTCTCACGTCAGTCTTAAATCGCTTCCCCTTTATTCTAAGATCCTGGTTCCGGACGCCCAACATTGGGAACATTTTTCCTGCTTGTCCAGTCGGGATCGGGACACTTTCTCTGATGTACAAGCATAGGGGGGAGGGGGGGGGGTCCTGCAAAGCTAGGTGCGGCTGGACAAACCTGTCAAGCAAATGGCGGATACAGATGAGTTATTTGGCAGATCAGTGGAGCGAGTGACAAAGGCAAAGTGGTGAAAGAGAAAAAAAAGTGTGTCAGATAAGCAAAGGAGAGAAGCAATTGGTGGGGTATGGGTCCCAAGGAACAGCGAGGCGTGAAAATTGTTGGGAGGTAAAAGGGAAATATGAGACTCGAAATAGGATATGAGTGCTCGGAAGATCATGATTCCGCGCCCCGGTTTAGAGGCAACCGAGAAAACAATAGGAAACAGTAGTGCCAACCAAGGAAAGCTACTGATTCGGTGGACCGTTGGTCTTATTTCCACGCTGCATGTCGAAAGTCTCGGTATTGATTACGAATTCGATGTTGCTTTCTTGCGAATTAACTCCTTCACCTAATATCATTTAACCTCGGGGTATATTTGAAATGCAAAGTTTCACAATTAAATCTATGCCAGAGGCTACAAAACGGATTACATTACATAGCGGGCGATGTTATACTTTGTCTGAACTCCCTGCTCTAGTTCTATGTGAAACGCATCCTCTATTGCAACATCAAGTCATTGTTTCGGAAACTCCAGTTTACTTTTTCTCCATAACCTCTTATGACTTATAATATGACCAAATTAGGCCGTTTTGCAACACATTTGCAGCGAAAAAAATGAATGTGCGATTCGTCGGATATTTTTTAATAGATTCTTCAGTAAAATACTTCACGGAAATAATTCAGATGTCTTATGTCAAAAAAAATGCACTTCTAATGTGTTCTCTTAATCTACTCTAAAACACGTTTTCTCAATCTCGTGCAAAAATCATGCCCGTTCTTTGATTAAAATCTCGGGTCCGATGGTGCACAATATATGGGACAGAAAAGAGCAAACATTCCGCCTCATCCTGCTGGTGATTCACGAATACCCTCGGCAACAACGTCCCTTCCCTTCCTCCCTGCATGGTGACCACCGCTCGCTTTCCTGAAACAAGTGGCCCTGTTCCTCCCAGGAACTAAGAGGAAAATCCGATGGATGAGGAGAAGCTCCCTGTTCAGCATCAGTCGTTAAATCTACTGAAAATCCTGGAGAAAAGGTAATAATGGTACAATTTCCTTTTCCCGAATCCTCTTTTCTGTCGACCGTTTGCTCTCTATCGGTCATTATACCCACCGTCGTTCTGGTGACGACATGAGCATTGAAAACTGGACAGTTCCGAGGGCCCTTTAACGGTACTCATCAGATTTCTGAGGAAATAACAACAATAATGTTAAAAAGGTCTCTACCCGAAACCTTACCATTCCTTCTCTCCAGAGCTGATGCCTGTGCCATTAATTTACTCCAGCATTTTGTGTATATCTTCGATTTACGCCAGCATCTGCAGTTCTTTCCCAAACAATAATGCAAAGATGGATTTAACACAGAATATACTGTAACTTTATGAGAGAGTTAGATAGAGCTCTAGGAGGTGGTTGAATCAAGGGATATGGGGAGAAGGCAGGCAAGGGTTTTTGGGACGATCAGCCATGATCACAATCAATGAATGGCGGCGCTGGATCGATGGACTCAATGGCCTCCTCCAGCACCTATTTTCTACCCACTCACCCAACCTGTCCACGTCACCATGCATCCTCACAGCACCTCCGCACAGTTCACAGCTTTGTGTCCTTTGCAAATTTGCTAATGTTACTTCTAATCCCATCATCTAAATCATTAATGTATATTGTAAATAGTTGCGGTCCCAGCACTGAGCCCTGCCGTACCCCAGTAGCCACTGCCTGCCATTCTGAAAGAGACCCGTTAATGCCGACACTTTTTTCCTGTCTAACCATGTCAGTACCCTACCCTCAACACCATGTGGTCTAATTTTGCCCACTAATCTCCTCTGTGGGACTTTATCAACACATTCTGAAAGTCCAAGTACAACACTACATTAACAGGCTCTCCATTGTCCATCTTCCCATCTTCCCAGTTACATAACCATATAACCATATAACCATTACAGCACGGAAACAGAACATCTCGGCCCTTCAAGTCCGTATCGAACATTCCCCCCCCCTTCTTTCTTCTTTCGTCCCCCTATTCCCATCTACCTGCACTCAGACCATAACCCTCCATTCCTTTCCCGTCCATATACCCATCCAATCTATTTTTAAAGGATAAAATCGAACCTGCCTCCACAGGAAGCTCATTCCACACAGCCACCACTCTCTGAGTAAAGAAGTTCCCCTAATGTTACCCCCAACCTTCTGTCCCTTAATTCTCAAGTCATGTCCCCTTCTTTGAATCCTCCCTACTCTCAATGGGAAAAGCTTATCCACGTGTACTCTGTCTAACCCGCTCATCATTTTAAAGACCTCTATTAAGTCCAACCTTCTGCGCTCCAAAGAATAAAGACCTAACTTGTTCAACCTTTCTCTGTAACTTAGTTGCTGAAACCAGGCAACATTCTAGTAAACCTCCTCTGTACTCTCTCTATTTTGTTGACATCCTTCCTATAATTAGGCGACCAAAATTGTACTCCATACTCCAGAATTGGCCTCACCAATGCCTTGTACAATTTTAACATTACATCCCAACTTCTATATTCAATGCTCTGATTTATAAAGGCCAGCACACCAAAAGCTTTCTTTACCACCCTATCTACATGACATTCCACCTTCAGGAAACTATGCACAGTTATTCCTAGATTCCTGTTCAACTGCATTCCTCAATTCGCTACCATTTACAATGTACGTCCTCAAAAAGTCGTGAAGATTAGTCAAGCATGATTTCCCCTTCGTAAATCTATGCTGACTCGGACCGATTCTGTTACTGCTATCCAAATGTGCCGCTTTTTCATCTTTTATATTGACTCCAGCATCGTTCCCAGCACAGAAGTCAGGCAAACTTTTCTATGATTCCCTGTTTTCTCTTTCCCTCGTTTCTTAAAAGGTGGGATAACATCAGTTCCCCTGCAATCCACAGGAACTGATCCTGTATCTATATAACATTGGAAAATGATCACCAATGCCAACACGATTTCTGTAGCCGCTTCCTGAAGTACGCTGGCATGCAGTCCATCACGCCTTGGGGATTTATCAGCCTTCTGTCCAATCAGTCTACACTACACCATTTCCTGCCTAATGTGAATTTTCTACCTAATGTAAGAATTTCTGTCTCCATATATGACATATAGTCGTAGATTGATACAGTGTGGAAACATGCTCTTCTGCCGAACTTGCCCACACCGGCCAACAGTGTCCCAGCTACAATAGTCACACTTCCCTGCGCTTGGTCGATATCCCTACAAAAGTCCTATTCACGTGCATTTCTAACTGTTTCTTAAACGATGGGGTATCCCCAGCAAAAATTACCTCCTTTTGGCAGGGGGGTTCCATACACCCACTATCCTTTATAAACATAGAAAAAAATACCCCTCGGATTCCTGTTAAATCTTTTCCCCTTCACCTTGTCCTCTGGTGCTCAATTCCCAAACTTTGGGCAAGAGACTATGTGCATCTACCCGATCAATTCCACTCATGATGTTGTACACATCTATAAGATCACCCATCTAAAAAAAAGTCCTATTCAACCTCTACCTAAAGCTTGCATCCTCTAGTCCTGGCAACATCCACGTAAATTAGTATTAATTCTCTGCCACAGAATGTAGTTGAGGCCAGTTCATTGGCTATATTTAAGAGGGAGTTAGATGTGGCCCTGTGGCTAAAGGGATCAGGGGGTATGGAAAGCAGGTACAGGATACTGAGTTGGATGATCAGCCCATGATCATATTGAATGGCAGTGCAGGCTCGAAAGGCCGAATGGCCTACTCCTGCACCTATTTTCTATGTTTCTATGTTTCTATGTAAATCTTTTTCTGAACCCTTTCAAGCTTTACAATATCTTTCAAATACGATGGTGCCCAGAACTGAGCACAATATTCTAAATTCGTTGTCACCAATGCCTTATACAACCACACATGACCTACCAACTTCTACATTAATTTCTCTGCCTCATGTAGGCCAAATTGCCAAATGCCTTTTGACCACCTAATCCACCTGTTACTCGACCTTCAAAGAACCTGTACTCCTAGATCCCACTGGTCTACAAAACTAGTTGTTATTACTAATGCTCAGGCGACGCGGATAATTTTTGAAGAAGTTCAAACCTTTATTTGCAAATCAAGGCTGGAACAGTCACTGAGTAAGACCACGTGAAAGTTCAGAGTTTCAAGACACGAGACGCTTCTTTTATGGCATTTTTAACTCTGTATATCCCACCCATGGTGCATTTCCATACCCAATCACTTGCAGACATTCCCCTATCATCAGCCAATCACTTCCATATGTCACATGATTCCCCTTTAATAGGCCCCTTGCCTCCCTCGTGGCTTTCCTCGTGGCTTGTTGCAAAGTCACAAAGGTCATATAACTGTCAAACTGATTTAAGCTAATTGCTTCTTGCTAGGGTAGCATCCAGAGTTCCATGTTGTTTTGGCCTCTTTATTGCTCTGATGTAGCTATACAGCTATATATCTTAAACACAAAATCCAATGTTATCTCTAGGGGGAGAGACCCCAACCACAGACTCCACTATTGTTTCAGAGGCCCTTTGTTTGTCTTATCTTAACAGAGGCAATCAAGTACAAACATGCACAGATCGGGGGCATCTGTTATCGTTCTGAGTTCTCACTAATGGTGTTACAAAGAACACAGGAACGGAGGATCGCGGAAAGAGACCGCAACCACTGTTATGTTCGAGGCCTCAAAGAACGAATGTCTTATCTTAACGGAGACTAGCTACAGAGGCAAGCCAGAGACAGTTAGTCTCAGCTCTCGGAGACTAATTTACAATACTTAATACAAAGGTAAAAAGTATAAACGTATAAACTATAGATACAAGCGTATAGTATAAAAGATAATATACTATATCAGCGGTTCTTAACCCATTTGTCCCCACGTTCCCATCAATCAGTTGGTCAGTACCGTGACCCCTGAAACAAATTGAACCCCCCCCCCAGCATGATTTATTAAAACATATCTGACAATGTTCAGTCAATGGGATTGCTGAAATTGCTTCGCAGCCATCAGGCAATCAAAACGAGGACGAATGCTCGACAGGCAGCACCTCATGTCAGCGTCGATCACAAGCCTACTGCGTACCTTCGTTTTCAGAGTTACCATGGTTGAGAATCCAGCCTCTCAGCGATAGGTTGAGGGCGATTGGACCAAATAGGTTCAGGGCCCACTTCGAAAGAACAGGACACTCCTTCACTTTAATCCTAAACGTGGCGAGCTCTTGTTTCCATGAAGTCACGAGCTGTGCATCTTCACGAATTCGGTAAAATTCAACCTTAGCAGTCACGTCAGTATCGCGGAAAGCAACGTCTTCAACGGAAAAGGGTCGGATGATCCACTCATCACGAGAGCGGTCGTCTAGTCCGGGGAAGTAACGTTCCCTAATTGCCAGAAGGTGGGTTGAGATCTCCTCGTGGAAGTAACATTCAACATCTGGCGTAGCATCCAGGAGAGTCGTCATATGAGGGAAGATATTCGGTGACACGACTATCTTCCCTGCTATGACGAGTCTCCTGGATGCTACACCAGATCTTCTGAACTCTTCTCTGGTAAAGGTTCCTCCTGAACGTTGCCAGTTTGTCACGAGCCGTGTGTAGCACTGGGAGGTTTCCTTGAAGTGACAGGTTCAAGGAATTCACCTCGGCCAAGAAGTCCAGCCAAGTAAGCAACCTTCATCACGTACAGTTCATCCTGCATCTTTTCACGAAGCTGACTCTCCTTCTCAGTACACCCTCTCTCCAAGAACAGCGCTATTTCCTCAGTTGAATGACACGATTGAGAACTTTACCACGCGAAAGCCAGCGCACCCTCTGTGTGGAATATCAGAACAGAGAAATCGTCGCCCATTTCTTCACACATCGCTTTGAAGGTTCTTGAGTTTGTTGCGCTCCCTCGGATGTGGTTCACAATCTTCACCCCATCTGAAATCACTTCTGGAAGACCAGGAGGGAGAGTCTTCATCGCTAAAGCTGGGGCGATGTATCATGCAGTGGGTGAAGGAGACATGGGGAGCGACATCCTTCACGAAGGCTTTGAAGCCGGAACTGCAACCGACCATGGAAAGTGACCCATCTGTACACATCCCGACAAGGCGTTCCCAGCCAAGCTCATGTTTGATGAGGAAGGCTTCCAGCATTCTGAACACATCTCCGCGAGTGGCAGTAGCCAATGGCTCCGAGAACAGGTACTCCTCCTTTGTGGCTTCTCCATCGAGGTAACGAACGTAGACTAGCAGTTGGGAACATGAGGCAACATCAGTTGACTCGTCCAGTTGCAGTCAATATACTGGACTGCTCTTCACAGCGCTCACTACTTGCAGCAGAATATCATTAATCATATCCGATATTTCACTTTTGACTGTCATTCGAAAGGGAAATCTTGTTTGACTGCTGTCCCCCAGCACCAACGTCGCTGCTTCGAGAAGGCATGGCTTGATAACTCTTCACAGATGCTGTGAGGTTTCTTACGCTGTGCGATTCGATAATAATCCAGTATGAGGCCTCCAACGATGCTTCATTTTGATGAGCGCAGTGACCCGTCGAATCGATGCGGGAACCCTTGAGTTCTTTTCGTTTGAAATAGTCCCACGCCCTTCCCCGCCAGCTTGCTGTGAGAAGACTCCAAATGCATCTTCAGTTTGATGGACCTCATGCTCTCGTGGCTCAAAACCTTGGCACAGATAACACATTGCGGCTTGACCACGGATTTCTGAACAATGCTTGTGAAACAGAAATTGATAAATACTTCACTCTACGTGCGCGTCTTGGAAGATATGGTTCAGAACGCGCGGGGCCTCAGAGGAATTTTATCAGTGAGTACAATATTTCTTTCGGGACCCCTTCCCTTCTCCATTAGTCATCCTGTTTTTATCCACTACGGTTTTATGCCATGAGCTGTACCCTGTAGGCAAAAATGGGGTATTGAAGATGAGAGATGGGTGGAATGGAGCACTCTGTTGATTTTCTGCATTTGAGGCCTTATGCTCCAATTACCCTCCATGATAAATATAAAGAAATATAAATAAAATAAAAGGATCAGAAAGAAGAAAGCACATTTGTTTCGACAATCATTTTTTATGCTACAATGCAGATAAGGAGAAATAATTCACATTGAAACATCCTTTTATATTTCAATACAGATCAGATCATCAGAAGACATAATTATTAGTAAAAAGTAAAATAAGGTAGATAGGCTTTCGAATTTAATTTAAATAAAGAGCTTTCCTGGCCTTTTTTTGTGAAAAATTTCGAATCACAGCATGAAAATTAATTGTTCTGGCAATGTTTGATTCAATACTTAGCCTGGCCAAATCCAAAAGACGTTCCTAGAAACATAGAAACATAGAAAATAGCTTCAGGAGGAGTCCATTCGGCCCTTCGAGGCAGCACCGGCATTCATTGTGATCATGGCTGATCGTCCCCAATCAATAACCTTCACCACATATTCCTTGATTCTACTAGCACCATAGAGCTCTATCGAACGCTCTCTTAAATGCATCCATTGATTTGGCCTCCACTGCCCCTCTGTGGCAGGGAATTCCACAAATCCACAACTCGCTGGGTGAAAACGTTTCTTCTCACCTCAGTCTTAATTGGCCTCCCCATTATTCTAAGACTGTGGCATCTGGTTCTGGAGTCGTTCAACATTGGGAATATTTTTCCTGCATCTAGCTTGTCTAGTCCTTTTATAATTTTATATGTTTCTATAATATTCCCCCTCATCCTTCTAAACTCCAGTGAATATAAGCGAAGTCTTTTCAATCTTTCCTCATATGGCAGTGCCGCCATCCCAGGGATCAATCTCGTGAACCTACGCTGCACTGCCTCAATCACAAGGATGTCCTTCCTCAAATTAGGAGACCAAAACTGTACACAATACTCCAGATGTGGTCTCACCCAGTGCCCTATACAACTGCAGAAGAACCTCTTTACTCCCACACTGAAATCCTCTTGTTATGAAGGCCAACATTCCTTTAGCTATCTTCACTGCCTATTGTACAAGTACGCCAACTTTCAGTGACTGGTGTACAAGTACACACAACTTCGCTGCACCTCCCCCCTTACCTAACCTAACCCCATTGAGATAATAATCTGCCCCCTTGTTTTTGCCGCCAACGTGGATAACCTCACATTTATCTATATTATACTGCATCTGCCACGCATCTGCCCACTCACTCAACCTGTCCAGGTCCCCCTGCAACCTCCTAACATCCTCTTCACCGTTCATACTGCCACCCATCGTTGTGTCATCCGCAAACTTGCTAGTTTTTCTCCTAATTCTCTCTTCCAAATCATTAATATATACGGGAAACAGTTGCGGCCCCAACACCGAGCCTTGCGGCACTCCACTCGCCTCTGCCTGCCATTCTGGATAGGACCCGTTCACTCCTACACTTTGCTTCCTGTCTGCCAATCAATGTTCTATCTATGTCAACACATTACCCCCAATACCATGCGCTCTAATTTTAGCCTCCAGTCTCCCATGCGGGACCTTATCAAAGGCTTTCTGAAAATCCAGATACACTATATCCACTGTCTCCCCTTCATGCATTTTACTGTCACATGCCCAACAAATTCCAGAAGATTAGTCAAGCATGATTCACTTTCATAAATCCATGATAACTTGGACTAAACCTTTTACTGCTATCCAAATGCCCAATTATTACCTCTTTAATAATTGCCTCCAGCATCTTTCCCACCACCGAATTCAAGCTAACTTGTCTGTAATTCCCCGGTTTCTCTGTCGATCCTTTCTTGAAAAGTGGGAAAACGTTAGCTATCCTCCAATCCACGGGAACTGACCCTGAATCTATTGAACATTGGAAAATGATCACCAATGCGTCCACTATTTCTGGAGCCACCTCCTTGCGGACCCTGGGATGCAGACCATCAGGCCCCATGGGGATTTATCATCATTCAGTCCCATTAGCCTACCCAATACTATTCTCGCCTAATGAAACTTTATTTCAGTTCCACTACCCCCTTAGATCCTCTGTCCTCCAGTACATCTGGGAGACTGTATGTGTCTTCCTTGGTGAAGACAGATCAGAAGTACCTGTTCCTGCTTCAATGTAGAACTTAAACAGCTTCAGGTGCTAAATTACTTCTCTGCAAAAGCTAATGTGCCTGGAATTGTTAATAGTATTCTTAAGCTAACACAAACATTTAGAAACAGGTCACCAAGTCTATATTCTGTTAACAAGTTCAACGGGTCAAATGGTTGTAACTGTGCATTTACAAAATTCACCCTCCCACTAACACACACACTCAGACACACACTCACTCACCCACACCCACACACACACCATCACACGCACCCACACCCCCCTACTACACACACACATACCCACATCCACACACCCACACACCAAACACACATACCACAAACCCACACACCCAAACACACAGACACCCACCCACACACACACACTCACGCGCACTCACACCCATCCACACGCATTCACACCCACCCACACCCACCCACACACCTACTCACACACACACACACACTCACAGACACCCACTCACACACACCCACCACACACACACACTCACACACACACTCACACACAACCACCCACACTAACCTACCTACACCCACCCACCCACATCCACTCACCCACACTCGCACCCACTCACACTCACCCACGCTCACCCACACACACACACCCACACTCAACCACACACTCACCCACGTACTCACACAAACTCACACACACCCACACATACACCCACTAACACGCCCACTGACACACAAACACACACCGACTCACACCCACTGACCCACACTCACACTCACTGACCCACACCCACTCGCAGACACACACACACACACACACACACACACACGCACGCACGCGCACACACACACACACGCGCACACACACACACACACGCACACGCACACACACACACACTCACACACACTGACACACACATTCACACAAAAACACCCCCTCCACCTAACACACACACACACACACACACACACACACACACACAGACACACACACACACGCACACACACACACACAAACACACACACACGCACACACACACACACACTGACACACACTGACACACACATTCACACAAAAACAGACCCTCCACCTCACACACACACACACACACACACACACTCACACTCACACTCACACTCACACACCATATATATGACAGTAAACTTTCTTGAATCTACTCACACGGCTGAGCGCGGCCTCAACACTGTGGGGCTTCCGCAGTTAGCGGTACTTCCGTAATCAGCGTGCACTTACCGGAAATTACGCCATCAGCGCGACTTCTGCAGTCACCGGAAATTATGCAATCAGCGCGACCTGTCCACTAAGCGGAAGACCTGCCCACTAAGCGGGACGTTTGGACTAAACACAGTCGGATCTAATAGAGCATTTATTCCTTCCAAACACAATCGGACCTAATAAAACATGTATTCCTTCCAAACACAGTCGGACCAAATAAAGCATGTATTCCCCCAAACACAGTCGGACATAATAAAGCATTTATTCCTTCCATACACAGTCGGAACTAACAAAGCATTGCAGTTTCCAGCACAGGCAGGGCAGCAGGCCAAACAACTCATGGCATTGTCAATTAATTTCATTTCATTTCCAATTAGTGTTGCACTTTCAAGCACAGGCAGGGAAGCAGTCCAAACAACTCATGGCATTGTCATTTCATTTCATTTCATCTCCAATTATGCATTGCACTTTCGAGCACAGGCAGGGCAGCAGGGCAAACAACTCATGTCATTGTCGTTAAGGGCGAATAAATCATTTATTGCAAGTACATTGCAGACTCACAGTTTTGGTTGATTCGCAGCTTAGAATGACAGTCGTGGCCTCTTCATCGCGATCTTGCATAGTGATCGACTCACGTCCACGCATCCGGGGTTTTATAGTCCTCCCCCCCGGAAGGGGCGTTACCTTCATCGCGGTGATTGACAGGCAAGAGCAACAATCAGCTGATCTCAATTTTGTTTAAACACTTATAACTATTTTATTTGTCATCGAAGCAAAGAGTTGCCGGAAGCCAGAGGATTGGGAAACTTTCATAGGACAACAGAAGGGAACAAAACGGGCAATACGGGCTGAAAAGATGAAGTACGAGCGGAAGCTGGCCAGGAATATCAAGAAGGACAGTAAAAGCGTCTTTAGATATGTTAAGGGAAAAAGAGTAGCAAAGTCAAATGTGGGTCCCTTGGCAGACACGGGAGAATTTATTATGGGCACCAAGGAAATGGCAGAAGAGTTGAATAGGTACTTCGGATTTGTCTTCACTAGGGGAAGACACAAACAATCTCCCAGATGTACTGGAAGACAGAGGATCTAAAGGTGTAGAGGAACTGAAATAAATTTTCATTAGGCGAGAAATAGTATTGGGTAGGCTAATGGGACTGAAGGATGATAAATCCCCTGGGCCTGACGGTCTGCATCCCAGGGTCCTCAGGGAGGTGGCTCTAGAAATAGTGGACGCATTGGTGATCATTTTCCAATGTTCAATAGATTCAGGATCAGTTCCTGTGGATTGGAGGATAGCTAATGTTATCCCACTTATCAAGAAAGGAGCGAGAGAGAAAACGGGGAATTATAGACCAGTTATCCTGACTTCGGTGGTGGGAAAGATGCTGGAGTCAATTATTAAAGATGTAATAATGGGGCATTTGGATAGTAGCAAAAGGATTAGTACA
>JAXLNO010004878.1:0-17606 GCA_038087875.1 Malacoraja senta | reverse complement strand
ACGTGTTCCAGTTAAAAGGCGAGCAGCAGCATTCTGAACCAACTGGAGACGTGCAAGGGATGATTGGCTAACTCCAAAATAAAGTGCGTTACAGTAATCCAGCCGAGGCGTGATGAAGGCATGGATTACCGTTTCAAAATGTTGTCGTTCAAGAATTCAAGAGATAAAATGTAGTCGGAGACAGTAAGACTGGTAGGTGAACTGGGAAGGGGAGGGGATGGAGAGAGAGAGAAAGCAAGGACTACTTGAAGTTAGAGAAGTCAATGTTCATACTGCTGGGGTGTAAGCTACCCAAGCAAAATATGAGGCGCTGTTCCTCCAATTTGTGCTGGGCCTCACTCTGACAATAGAGGAGGCCCAGGACTTAGAAACATAGAAAATAGGTGCAGGAGTAGGCCATTCGGCCCTTCGAGCCTGCACCGCCATTCAATATGATCATGGCTGATCATCCAACTCAGTATCCTGTACCTACTTTCTCTCCATACCCAGGACAGAAAGGTCAGTGTGGGAATGGGACGGGGAGTTAAAGTGTTCAGCAACCGGGAGATCAGGTAGGTTTAGGCGGACTGAGCGGAGATGTTCAGCGAAACGATCGCCGAGCCTCCGCTTAGTCTCGCCGATATGCAGAAGTCCACACCTGAAACAGCAGATACAGTAGATGAGGTTGGAGGAGGTGCAAGTGAACCTGGGTGCTTGGACGGAGTCGAGGCAGGACGTAAAGGGACAGGTGTTGCATTTCCTGTGGTTGCAGGGAAAGTACCTGGGGAGGGGGTGGTTTGGGTGGGAAGGGACGAGTTGACCAGGGAGTTGCGGAGGGAACGGTCTCTGTGGAAAGCAGAAAGTGGTGGAGATGAAGATGAGGCTAGTAGTGGGATCCCGTTGGAGGTGGCAAAAATGTCGGAGGATTATGTGCGGTATGCGATGGCTGATGGTGTAAAGGTGAGGACAAGGGGGACTCTGCCCTTGTTACGAATGGGGGGGGAGGAGGAGCAAGAGCGGAGCTGTGGGTTATCAAGGAGACCCTAGTGAGAGCCTCATCTATAATGGAAGAGGGGAACCCCCGTTCCCTAAATAATGAGGACATCTCCGATGACCTGGTATGGAACACCTCATCCTGAGCGCAGATGCAGCGTAGATGGAGGAATTGGTAGGGGATAGAGTCTTCACAGGAAGCAGGGTGGGAAGAAGTGTAGTCTAGATAGCTATGGGTGTAAGTCAATAGTCTGTCTCCTGTGATGGAGATTGTGAGATCTAGAAACAGTAGGGAGATGTCGGAGATAGTCCAAGTGAATTTGAGTGCAGGATGGAAATTAGTCATGAAGTTGATGAAGTCAGTGAGTCCTACATGGGTGCAGGAGATATCACCGATGCAGTCGTCAATGTAGTGGAGGTAGAGTTCGGGGATAGGGCCAGTGTACACCTGGAACAGTGATTGTTCGACATACCCTACAAAGCAGGCATAGCTATTCGTAGCTATTTGTATTGATTTTTTTTAAATTATAGGGAAGAAGTAGATCACATAATTTCTAGTCCCCACCAGAAACATTTAAAAAAAAAATCTTCCAGCTAAAATAAATAATTGTCATTGTACTGCTTGGAGAGCCAAGTAATTTGGCTTCAGTCAATGAGAATTGGGGCGGAATGTAATGTTGGTGCTATTGCTGCTTTGTGATAGTGCCAGAAATAATGGTATCACCACAGATGTAACAGATGTTGTTTCTATTGGTGTGGTGGAGTAGAACATTGTGGTCAACAGTTTTTTTATAAACAGTTTTGCAATCCATTGACAGCTGCATCTAGTATTTCTCAAACATACTAAATATGGTTCTGCAATGTTTACAGTACTAATAGAAATAAACCCTATGACCTACACCAAAAAATGTACAT
Source organism: Malacoraja senta (assembly GCA_038087875.1). Lineage (NCBI taxonomy): Eukaryota > Metazoa > Chordata > Chondrichthyes > Rajiformes > Rajidae > Malacoraja > Malacoraja senta. Next base: position 15,719 of record JAXLNO010004878.1, on the reverse strand, counting down.
AAGTAAATTTACTTGAGGGGTTCATTACTGTTGACCTCTGCAAATGTGAAGAAATATCTTCAAACAATTTGGAGGCTACAGATATTTACAAGACGAATGGAGAAGGTGTAAATTATGGAAAGCTCTTGTGAAAATGCATATTAGTTTTATGTATACAGTTCAAACAAAACTGTATATAGAAGAAAATAACATTCATGCATTTACTATTTTGGGGATCTTTTAGGCACTTCACAAATAATTAAAATTTATTCACCATTGGAATATCGACAAATAAAGCAGCTAATTTGCACACATCAAGATGAAAATAAAAAAACATATTTTGCAACAGTTTTATGAGAAATTGATGGTTGCCAAGTACTGGTATACATGTGGTTATTTTTCATACAGTCCATTGGAACCCTTACATCCACTTTTAACAGATAGACAGGGATTCATTTTAAGAACATCCACAAAGAAGCATCAATGGAATATTCTCATATAACTGCATGGAAATGTCAGCAAAGGTCATGTTCTCAAACCCCTGCAGTGGGGACTGAACCCCTGGCCTTCCGATGTAGTGGAAAAATTGCTACTCAACTATCCATGTACATCTGTCTGTCTTAACAGGACGAAGAGTTATTTATGTGCTAGGTATCATTGCTATAATACATGCAAGGTCTGAACAAGTTAATAAAGACAAAGATGACTAATTTTATGCAGCCTGGAACATAAATTAATTCTCATTCACTTAAGCTTAATGCATGTTTGTGATAACCTGCACATTGTTCTGCACTTCCAAAAATTCTGTTTCATGACCATCAATAGAGTCAAGCTTCAGATGCAAAGTACAAACCATAACACACATATGTGGAATACAGGAGACTGTAGATGGCGGAAACGTGAGCAAAAAAACAAACTGCCAGAGGAATTAATTGGGTCAGACAGCATCTGTGGAGAGATATGAACAAACAATGTTTCAGGTCAGGACTTGCTTCAGATGAACCTACAGTGGTTTGTTTTTTAACACCAATATGTGTGTGTATTTGGCACACAAGTGAGGACATGTGCTCCAGAAGAAGTCCAAATGATTTATAACCCCTGGGTTAAGAAATTAAACTTAATCTCAATTTTAAACTGGATGTGCTTTATCCTGAGGCCATGCCATCTAGTTCTAGACACTGCACCGATGTCTCTCACAATCCAAATCATCTCAATTATTAGCTTTCATCCTTTTGAATGCCGGCAAACATACAAAGAGCCTCCTAATTGCTTGTCTCCGCACAATCACTCATCTCTGAAATCAATCTTCAATATCAGGAATAGGAATAGGAATACTTTATTGTCACATGTGACTAAGCACAGTGAGATTCTTTGCTTGCATACACAATGTATACAAATAGCAGCCACCTACTGCACTGACAAAGTTACAAAGCACGCCAGCTCCCCCTTTTGTCCCCCCTCCCCCCCACCACAGGGTTTCAGTGGCTCCATTTATATCAGTATCTTCCTCTGATGTAGAGACCAAAAGTAGTCTTACCCAAGTCCTAAATAATTTCATCAAGTATCACTTGCTTTTGTGTCACAACCTGGTGCTGTGGGGCTTCAGGCTTCTCTACTCCTGCCCAACAATAGTATTGAGAATGGGGCATGTGAGACCCTTGATGATAGATGCTGCATTCTTGAGGCAGAACCTTGTGTAGATGCTTTCAATGATGTGGAAGCCTGTGATGTGATGGACCACTCTCTGCATTCTCATGTTCCTGTGTGTTGGAATAGCTGTAACAGGCCATGATGTAACCATTAGGATATTTTCTACAGTGCCTTGGTAGAAATTTATCAGAGTATTCGGCAACATGCGAAAACTTTTTAGACTTCAAGTCAAGTGCAGTTCTGGATTTTATTTCTTGGTACATTTTTGAAAGACATTTGGCAAGATGCAACAGAAGATGCTATTCATAAATGCACTTGGTATTGAATGAAATAAAACAATCTGAAATTGGTTAAGCAACAGTAAACAGCAGTGACAGAATATTCTATAGTCTGAATGGGTGTAAAGTTTGGTGTCACTATGGCTCAAGACTGGTACTCTAACAAAGGGACAGCCCAGTTAACAAATCATAAATTATTTATAACTGGTAAGAGCGAAATTGATTGAAACATACAAATCCTCTCGATCTTGGCAGGATGAGAGGATTTAGAGAGAATGTTTCCTCTTCTGGGAGAATCCAGGACTAAGGTCACTGTTTAAGTTGGGAATACTCTCTTCTTTAAAGGGTGGTGAAAGCAGTCTTTTAATATTGTTGAGGCAAAAGATAGATGGACACTTGATGAGCAAAGGGGTGAAAAGTTAACATGGATTTACTGGATATGGAATCGAGGTTATAATCAGATCAGTCATGATCTTATTAAATGGAGAAACAGACTTGGAGCACCAAACCTCTTGCTTCAATTACTTCTTGTGTTCAATGTTCCAGACAAAGTGTTGTACAGAGAATATCTACGCAAGCTCCTCAACTTTCCAGAAGACAAGAAATGAACCCTACCTAATCATTACTGCATTTTACACTGGAGAAGCAATGAAGAACAAATAAAATTTGATTTTTCAGTTCCAAAAATGGCAAAAACAAAAACAGCATTTTGCAGCTGCCTTTCAGGGCCAAAATTCCCTAAATACATATCATCAAAAACAATATCTGGAAAACATACAGGGAGAAAGAGGTATAAAGTAGGTATGTTACAATACTTACCTTCAGTCGCACTGTAATTCTGCCACTGGCCGTCTGCGCGATTTTGGCGCCTTTAAGGGGGGGCGGGGTTAAAACGCGGGTTTCTCCTCCCTTGTCCTGGTTAATATTTTGTTGGAGTACAACCGTTGGCTGAAGAATCGTTCCTAGTGGCATTTTGTGTATTTTTTATTTTTATTAAATCGTCAATGTCAGCGCTGGAGTAATTTTAAAATCAGCTCTTGAAGCGTCAACGCCGATAACGGGGACGGATTTCACACACGGGACAGGTAAACGAAAGTGGTTTCTTTAAATGTATAAAAGTGCTTCTTAAGAAGCCTTTAATTCACATTTTTTCATGCGACACGGTGATTTTATTCCCCGAACTAACGGCAGTATTTTTCATGCCAATACGGGGTTAAATTCACCGCAAATGAACGTTCCAAACGATCACGTTCTAGAAATCCTCACTCACAAGATTTAAATGGGCATTAATTTACAGGTATTAAACATTCAATTCCTTCCATTTGGCCTGTAAATTCATGAAAATGAGATTTAAAAATTATGTTATATTGTGAATTATTGTGTGAATGTTATTTGGACACTTAGGCTATTTAAAAATGTTAATCTATTCTTAAGAAATTGATAGATGTTTAGATCTAGTAATTGAATTTTGTAATTAGCTACAATTAGGTAACTAACTAATTATATGCTTTACTTTCATGTCTTCTAAGTAAGATTGTTTCATATTTGTTTCAGAATGCTTCAATCTATAATAACTGAAAATTTCTTTCAGTTATCTTAATTTTTAAGAAAGTTATGGGCTTTTAACTGTCCTCGATCACAGCTTTTGTGTTAAGTCAATGGAAAAGCAATAGGGAACAAGATGCTAATTTCCGAGTATGAAAATGGCCATAACTTCTTTAATACTGAAGATATGAAAGTGAATTAGGTGTCAAATTAAACTTATTTTTATGCTTTATCTGATGGGATAAATTACAGACTTTATTTTTAAAATCTCAAAATTTTGTAACATTGCTATATAAAGCCTTTCCATCAGTATGAGATCCACGCTTTACTGCTTAGACAATACACCTTATAGACAAGCCAGATTGCACAATCATTTAATTTAGAAAATGCTTCTCCTGGTTTTCAGCTGGTACAAATATTTCATTTGGAAACAATTATAGAAAAATGAAGAAAATTCTTTGAACAAGGTCTGTTTTATATTTTAGAAGCACAATGTGTGGGAAGATCATGGCTAAAGAACATAAAAATAAAATGTTGTGCCGGAAATCTTTCCCAGCTGTGCTCCGAAACTGTTATTCAGCTCCAGATGTCAAAAAATTCAAACAACTTATTAATTTTTCAACACACCTCAAACTTTGGTTGTAAGAAAAGTTGTGTATGCAGCAGCGTTAAAATAAATGGAACAGGTACACCTTTTGATTACTCTACTTTTTGTAATAGCAAAATAATGCTTAACGGCACTTAAATACAAATTCCACCCAAAGGCAGCATTTTTCTCTCAAATACACAAATTTTATTAATTTGTTTAATAACATCATTGAACATTTAACAATTATTAAAATTGCAGCCTGTGCAGTTCACTATCTCCTTACAGTCCATTTCCCATTACTTGTAAAAATCACTTAATGACGAATATTGTTCAATGCAAGCAATTTATATCATCTAAAGTACCCTTTGGCATTTCGCACAAATTCTCTGTAATGTTGCTTCCCCTCTTATTTTTGCAGTTTGGACTTATGCCATAATCTTGTGTTTTAATTGGCTCTAAACTGAAAGACAACATATCAGAATTGAAAGATAAGGAACATGCTTATCCAAAATACTCATGGGAAATTTCTCATGCTGAACAACTACTCCCGGTAATTTACAAGTAAAATAAACCAATACAATGTGATCTCAAATCAAATTACTTTGTGGGGGAAAAAAATATTTCAGACTGAAATTTTCAGCATCAAAACTAAAATTATTGCATCGTGCATTACATTGCAACGGCGACAGCATTATAGTACTCTATTCAACTGTTTCCAAAGTGATTTGTATAGGGTGGACAATATTGAGAGTAATGATTCAATGGAGATTATGTCACATGAGGTGTATCAAGCTATGAACAAGCAAAGCAAGTGGCTTAGATCATATTTCTGCTGAACATCTTAAATATGCCAGTATGAGGATAGCTCCTCTCCTTGCTATTTGTTTTACTGGCTTTATGATTCACGGCTTGTTACCAGACTCAATGTTGTCTGTTCTGCTAGTGACAGTCATTAAGGACAAAGCTGGTAAAGTAGGCAGCCTAAATAATTACAGGCCCATAGCTTTAGCCAGCATACTGTCAAAAGTCCTATAAAGAATTCTGCTGGATAGATTAAATGTGTTGGTTAACTCCACAGATAACCAGTTTGGTTTTAAAGCTAAACATGGCACTGACGTGTACATATGCCTTAAAGGAAATTGTAAACAAATATAGAGATTACAAACTCATCGATTCTTATGTGGTTTTTTGATGCTTCCAAAGCCTTTGATCATGTTAATCATAGAAAGTTGTTTGTTAAATTGAGTCAAAGAGGGGTGCTTAAATACATTGTGATAATTCTGGCTTACTGGTATGCCCATCAGGCTATGCAAGTAAAATGGGGCAATAGGGTCTCAGCCCCATTTGAGTTAGCAATGGTGTCAGACAAGGGGGAATTTTGTCCCCAGTTCTTTTTAATCTCTATATTGATGATCTGTCCAAATAATTGAAAGCATGTAATACTGGGTACATGGTTGGTAATACTCTAGTGAACCATATTATGTATGCAGATGATCTTGTGGTCTTTAGTCCATTAGCGCTGGTCTCCAGCAGCTCCATTCTCTATGTTCTGTGTATGGTGTGGAACATGATATTAAATATAATGCTGGTAAGAGTGCTGTTATGATCTGTAGAACCAAAAAGGATACATATTTGTAATGTTTCCTGATTTTAAATTGTCTGATAATAATCTTAGTGTCTGTAGTAAGGTAAAATATCTTGGACATTTTATTACAGAACAAATGACAGATTATGAGGATATTTATAGGCAACGCCGTATGATGTATGCACAAGCAAACATTCTCTTATGCAAGTTTAGTGCGTGTACAGATGGAGTGAAGCTGTCTCTGTTCAGAGCATATTGTACACCACTCGATACTGCACACCTGTGGTCAAACTACAGAAAAGCAAGCTTACAGAGACTTAAAGTAGCTTATAATGATGCCATGAGAATATTACTTAGGAGACCTAGATGGTGTAGTGCAAGTGAAATGTTGGTGGCTGCGAGTCAATACTTTACAAACTGTCTTAAGAAATCTTATGTATAAATTTATTTGCCGGATTAATGACTGAAAATGAAATCATCTTGGCCTTATCAAACATAAGGTTTAGCACTACACGCTACCAATCCCAGCTGTTGAGACATTGGTATAGTTGTCTCGTTGTAGGACACTGACTATTTTTATTCTTGCTCTTAAACCATGTATTGTGCTTTTGTATGTAATTTATTGTGCCTTTGTATGCAATTTATTCGATGCAATGTCTTGTCTTTTACCTGGACCTTGAGTCTGCATTAAAAGTAGGATAAGACTAAAGGGCGTGTCCCACTTACGCATCCTTGGCTCGCAAATTACGCGACCTCGTGGTCGCTCGAGGCGTACGGGCACCGTATGGCCACGCGGGGCCGGTCCCACTTAGAAGAGCGGAGGGGTATGGAGTTGTGCGGGGCTGGTGCGGGGCTCCGAAATTCTTGCTGTGAACGAAATCTTCGCGCGCCAACGGCCTGTCGCGTAACTGATAGCCAAAGTGGGACAGACCCAAGACCCTGGCGTGACGTAACGTCTCACCTCCAACAGCAGCAGAAGCAGGCAAACGATTGCCGAACTCGGCCTGGGGCTCACGGCCGTTGCGGTCCGGATCCGCCCCCACTTCTACTCCCAGAGTAGGGCCAAGAAAATTGAAGATAGACACAAAATGCAGGAGTAACTCAGCGGGACCGGCAGCATCTCTGGAGAGAAGCAATGGGTGATGTTTCGGGTGAAGACCCTTCATTTCAGACTGAAGAAGAGTCTCGAAATGAAACGTCACCCATTGCTTCTCTCCAGAGATGCTGCCGGTCCCGTTGAGTTAATCCAGCTTTGTGCCCATCCTCAAATGACGTCGCGCTCCAGACGGCTCTGCGGGCGCATGTAATCGCGCCCGACCTTCGCTCGACCGTCTCGGCTCAACGCGACCACGAGGTTGGGACTTCTTTTGTGGAAGGTTCGACCTGTACAAAAAGGATGGGTTGCACTTGAACCTGAGGGGGACCGATATCCTGGCGGGGAGATCTGCAAAGGCTACTGGGGAGACTTTAAACTAGAATGGTTGGGGGGAGGGACTCAAATAGAGAATGCTATTAGACAGTGTGTGAGGCAGGAGGCAGAGAAGGAAAGCACTCAGACCCAACATGTAGGGGGGAAAGAAGAAAACAATAATAAACAGAGAATAAGAGGTGGTGGGGTTCTTAAATGGGTGAGCAGAGAAACAGAGGGGTGTAAAATGCGGGCGGAAGCAATAGGTAGCAAGGTGAAAGGTAAAAGTGGCAGGCAGACAAATCCAGGGCAAAAATCAAAAAGAGCCACTTTTCAACATAATTGTATAAGAGGTAAGAGCGTTGTAAAAACAAGCCTGAAGGCTTTGTGTCTCAATGCAAGGAGCATTCGTAATAAGGTGGATGAGTTGAACGTGCAGATAGCAATTAATGATTATGATATAGTTGGGATCACGGAGACATGGCTCCAAGGTGACCAAGGCTGGGAGCTGAACATCCAGGGATATTCAATATTCAGGAGGGATAGAGAGAAAGGAAAAGGAGGTGGGGTGGCGTTGCTGGTTAGAGAGGAGATTAACGCAGTGGAAAGGAAGGACATTAGCTTGGAGGATGTGGAATCGGTATGGGTAGAGCTGCGAAACACTAAGGGGCAGAAAACGCTGGTGGGCGTTGTGTACAGGCCACCTAGCAGTAGTAGTGAAGTTGGGGATGGCATCAAACAGGAAATTAGAAATGCGTGCAACAAAGGCAAAACAGTTATAATGGGTGACTTCAATCTACATATAGATTGGGTGAATCAAATTGGCAGGGGTGCTGAGGAAGAGGATTTCTTGGAATGTATGAGGGATAGTTATCTAAACCAACATGTAGAGGAACCAACGAGAGAGCAGGCTATTCTAGACTGGGTATTGAGTAATGAGGAAGGGTTAGTTAGCAGACTTGTTGTGCGTGCCCCCTTGGGCAAGAGTGATCATAATATGGTTGAGTTCTTCATTAGGATGGAGAGTGACATTGTTAATTCAGAAACAACGGTTCTGAACTTAAAGAAAGGTAACTTTGAGGGTATGAGACGTGAATTGGCCAAGATTGACTGGCAATTAGTTCTAAAAGGGTTGACGGTGGATATGCAATGGAAGGCATTTAAAGACTGCATGGATGAACTACAAAAATTGTTCATCCCAGTTTGGCAAAAGAATAAATCAAGGAAGGTAGTGCATCCGTGGATAACAAGGGAAATCAGGGATAGTATCAAAGCAAAAGATGATGCGTACAAATTAGCCAGAAAAAGCAGCATACCAGAGGACTGGGAGAAATTCAGAGACCAGCAGAGGAGGACAAAGGGCTTAATTAGGAAAGGGAAAATAGATTATGAAAGGAAACTGGCAGGGAACATAAAAACTGACTGCAAAAGTTTTTATAGATATGTGAAGAGAAAGAGATTAGTTAAATCAAATGTAGGTCCCTTGCAGTCAGAAACAGGTGAATTGATCATGGGGAACAAGGATATGGCAGACCAATTGAATAACTACTTTGGTTCCGTCTTCACTAAGGAAGACATAAATAATCTGCCGGAAATAGCAGGGGGCCGCGGGTCAAAGGAGATGGAGGAACTGAGTGAAATCCAGGTTAGTCGGGAAGTGGTGTTGGGTAAATTGAATGGATTAAAGGCCGATAAATCACCAGGGCCAGATAGGCTGCATCCCAGAGTACTTAAGGAAGTAGCTCCAGAAATAGTGGATGCATTAGTGATAATTTTTCAAACCTCGTTAGATTCTGTAGTAGTTCCTGAGGATTGGAGGGTAGCAAACGTAACCCCACTTTTTAAGAAGGGAGGGAGAGAGAAAACGGGGAATTACAGACCAGTTAGTCTAACATCGGTAGTGGGGAAACTGCTAGAGTCAGTTATTAAAGATGGGATAGCAGCACATTTGGAAAGTGGTGAAATCATTGGACAAAGTCAGCATGGATTTACGAAAGGTAAATCGTGTCTGACGAATCTTATAGAATTTTTCGAGGATGTAACTAGTAGAGTGGATAGGGGAGAACCAGTGGATGTGTTGTATCTGGACTTTCAGAAGGCTTTCGACAAGGTACCACATAAGAGATTAGGATACAAACTTAAATCACACGGTATTGGGGGTTCAGTATTGATGTGGATAGAGAACTGGCTGGCAAACAGGAAGCAAAGAGTAGGAGTAAACGGGTCCTTTTCACAATGGCAAGCAGTGACTAGTGGGGTACCACAAGGCTCAGTGCTGGGACCCCAGCTATTTACAATTTATATTAATGATCTGGACGAGGGAATTGAAAGCAACATCTCCAAGTTTGCGGATGACACTAAGCTGGGGGGCAGTGTTAGCTGTGAGGAGGATGCTAGGAGACTGCAAGGTGACTTGGATAGGCTGGGTGAGTGGGCAAATGTTTGGCAGATGCAGTATAATGTGGATAAATGTGAGGTTATCCACTTTGGTAGCAAAAACGGGAAGGCAGACTATTATCTAAATGGTGGCCGATTAGGAAATGGGGAGATGCAGCGAGACCTGGGTGTCATGGTACACCAGTCATTGAAAGTAGGCATGCAGGTGCAGCAGGCAGTGAAGAAAGCGAATGGTATGTTGGCCTTCATAGCAAGAGGATTTGAGTATAGGAGCAGCGAGGTTCTACTGCAGTTGTACAGGGTCTTGGTGAGACCACACCTGGAGTATTGCGTACAGTTTTGGTCTCCAAATCTGAGGAAGGACATTATAGCCATAGAGGGAGTGCAGAGAAGGTTCACCAGACTGATTCCTGGGATGTCAGGACTTTCATATGAAGAAAGACTGGATAGACTTGGCTTATACTCGCTAGAATTTAGGAGATTGAGAGGGGATCTTATAGAAACGTACAAGATTCTTATGGGGATGGACAGGCTAGATGCAGGAAGATTGTTCCCGATGTTGGGGAAGTCCAGGACAAGGGGTCACAGCTTAAGGATAAGGGGGAAATCCTTTAAGACCGAGATGAGGAAAAACTTTTTCACACAGAGAGTGGTGAATCTCTGGAACTCTCTGCCACAGAGGGTAGTTGAGGCCAGTTCATTGGCTATATTTAAGAGGGAATTAGATGTGGCCCTTGTGGCTAAAGGGATCAGGGGGTATGGAGAGAAGGCAGGTACGGGATACTGAGTTGGATGATCAGCCATGATCGTATTGAATGGCGGTGCAGGCTCGAAGGGCCGAATGGCCTACTCCTGCACCTAATTTCTATGTATCTATATCTATGTTGCGTAATTTGCGTGCCAAGGACACGTAAGTGGGACAGGCCCTTTAGAGGCTGCTCCCTGTAATAGAAATACAGTGCATCTGTATTCCATTTCCAGCAGAGGTCTTGTTGAGTGAAAGAGGACATTCTGGAAATTATATGAAAATTGGGCAGTTTGCAATATGGTTTAACACAAAATCTTACATACTAGAGAAGCATGATGGGAAGAGATGCTAATGTAGTGAGGGTTACTTAAAGGTTATGTTAGGAAAGGGAATAAATAGTTAGGAAGTGTTTAGATTCTAAGGCACAACTGCTGGAGTAAAGATAAACAAAGGAAGCTGTAAACCAGGCTGAGTAAGAAGTCTTTTATTGCACCCATTTGTCAGTCAAATAGGCGAATGGTTTTCTAAATAACATAACAGAATGTTAAAGATAACTCTGGGGGGGAAAAAAAGATGAAAGTCTACAGATAAATGTTTGTTGATAAATTATTTCAAAAATGTCAAATCTGCATGTAATCATTGTGTCACCGGGTTTAAAATGCCTGTGGATGTTGCGACAGATCAAAGCACTTTGGGTTCTCTCAACGATTTTCTCAGTATATACTGTGAAGGCCTTGAATAAACCGACTTGTTTGTGAAAAAATAACCATCACTGCTCCTGGAGATTTCCTTTGTGTGCTGCCCAACCAGGTCAAACAATTACCTAGAATATTGAGTCTTCAGCATTAAGCAAAAGTTCAAGGAAACAATTGATTACCTCCACATCTGTCCCAAAACACACAAGTAATTGCCATGACGTTAAAGCATCAGTGTTGCTTATGGCAAGGCATCTCAAAGGCAATTCCACAGTACGACCACGCAGCTTGTTATAATAACAGATTTTTTTTTCTCCTTTTGTCGATTGTTTTAATAACATGGGTCGAATCATGGATACATTTCACAAGTACTTTTTAAAACGGGGCATGGACTTCTCAAAGAGAGACGTGTTTTGTGGAAACGAAAAGGAAGATGCTGGAAGCAGGAATAACCATGAAAGATAGTTTCGAATATCTTTATATTGGCATATTTTAAAACACCTCTCCCCCACTATCTGGTGAACATGCAGACCAAGCACAAAATTAGTATTCCAGTAAAAGGAATCAACATCATCTTTTTATGGAGGAAATTCCATTAGTAGGCACAGTTCTACTATGCATCACACATGATCATCAGTTGAAAAGAACAAAAGGAAAAACTGGGTTATTCCACATTGCTGGTTTATACGCCTACATGATGAAAATCTCAACATGTCAAAAGTCCAAGATCTTAAGTTAGATTGTTTATTTTGACACAAAGAAACATTTTTTAAAAATGAACAGAAATTGTTGAGAACATAATTCAGTCTTATCACATGATCAATTGAAAAAGCACAAGGAAATGTTCACGTGAATTGGTCAAGACAACCTGACCCCCAAGTGTGTGGACTGGCACACTTCCGAATTCCCATTACTTATTGATCAATATTTTTTAATAACTAATAATCTAATAAGTGTTCATTAGAACAAAATGTTCCACTGCCTTGCACTTTGTGTCTAAAATAGATGTTCATCAAATTGTTTTTTTTCTTGAAGCTTCAATGATGTTATCTCTTCTCTGCTCAGTAAATGATACCAACATCATTACAACAGAAACACCCTATACCTTCTGTGTTCCCTTCCAATGTGTCACTTTTCCAAATGCAAACTACATTCAGTCAACATACAGCAAGTTGCTATTAATTTAAATTCAAGCAATAATTTACGTAGTGATTCGAACGTCTTGCCATGTAATTAATCATGCAAGCACTTGAGGATGCAATAGCCAGGAGTTTCTGATAGATTTTCCAGTACTATTATTACAAAATTAACCAACTTGTCTTTTTTTTTTAATCAAATTATATTTAGAGGCAAATTAGCCGAGAAATTGAATTTCACACATTTTCAATGTGTTAAAATGAGAGCTACATTCTGCTGAGATCCAAATTAAGTGTCATTGTTTTGTTTTAAACCTTAAATTAGGATACCATGCTTTAAGAAATTTCAATGTGGTTTGCTCGCACTTACAAGTAGCTAACTTGTGCAATTACAGATCGCAGCCACTTGCCAAGTTCATCACTGTTGGCTCATTCATACTTTGCCCATCAAGCAGCAGGTCAGTCCCAACAATGTGAACTCTCAACACATCATCATGGAGAGGCAGAGAAATTAAGAAGTATTATAATATTAACATACAAAAAGGAGATCAAGTTTCATTCTTTGCAACATCTATATTACTAAAAGTCTAATCTTGACCGCTTTTGGCTCACTGTGCTGTGATTTCCGAGAGAACGCCGCCACCTACGGCTGTCATTTTTGGCCACTTCGCTCAGAGCCCCCCTCCGCCTTCCTGGACCAGAGGATTTTTCCCATCGATGAAAAATCAGAGATATATTATTATTTTTTTAATTTGCCATTCTCTCTGCTGCCCCTGCTGGAGGGAGGGGGAGCGACTATAAAACCAGGAAGTGGTGTGCCTCACTCAGTCTCTGCAAGATGGAGGAAGCCAGAGGGTCACGTCTCTCTGAATAACACTGAACACATGTCTACTCAACTGTGAGTGCCCTTAATGTGGTTTGGAAATGAAAATATGGTTGGTTTGAAGTAAAAAGGCACTGCCTGCAAATGGTTGTTTGGGGGTTTTGGGTTGAAGTAAAAAGGCACTGCCTGCAAATGGTTGTTTGGGGGGTTTGGGTTGAGGTAAAAAGGCACTGCCTGCAAATGGTGGTTTGGGGGGTTTGGGTTGAAGTAAAAAGTCACTGCCTGCAAATGGTTGTTTGGGGGGTTTGGGTTGAAGTAAAAAGGCACTGCCTGCAAATGGTTGTTTGGGGGGTTTGGGTTGAAATAAAAAGGCACTGCCTGCAAATGGTTGTTTGGGGGGTTTGGGTTGAAGTAAAAAGGCACTGCCTGCAAATGGTTGTTTGGGTTGAAGTAAAAAGGCACTGACTGCAAATTGTTGTTTGGGAGGTTTGGGTTGAAGTGAAAAGGCACTGCCTGCAAATGGTTGTTTGGGTTGAAGTGAAAAGGCACTGCCTGCAAATGGTTGTTTGGGGGGTTTGGGTTGAAGTGAAAAGGCACTGCCTGCAAATGGTTGTTTGGAGGGTTTGGGTTGGAGTGAAAAGGCACTGCCTGCACATGGTTGTTTGGGGGGTTTGGGTTGAAGTGAAAAGGCACTGCCTGCAAATGGTTGTTTGGGGGGATTGGGTTGAAGTGAAAAGGCACTGCCTGCAAATGGTTGTTTGGGGGGGTTGAAGTGAAAAGGCACTGCCTACAAATGGTTGTTTGGGGGGGTTGGGTTGAAGTGAAAAGGCACTGCCTGCAAATGGTTGTTTGGGGGTTTGGGTTGAAGTGAAAAGGCACTGCCTGCAAATGGTTGTTTGGGGGGTTTGGGTTGAAGTAAAAAGGCACTGCCTGCAAATGGTTGTTTGGGGGGTTTGGGTTGAAGTGAAAAGGCACTTCCTGCAAATGGTTGTTTGTCTATACTTGACAACTTCCTGTTTGCACTATATTGATTTTAGATAAAACGCTAACACTTACGGCTGTGATTTTTGGCCATCTTACTCAGTTCCCCTCCGCTCATCAGGTGCAGAGGATTCTTCCCATCAATGAAAAACAAAAGTGTTATTAGTGTTTAAAAAATGTTGGGAATCTCTCTCCTGTTAATCACGCTACGAAGGCCACACCTTTTCCAGTGGGAGGGGGAGGGATTATAAAACCCGGAAGTGTGGGTGTGGCTCAGTCTCTTCATGATGGGAGAGGGAGAGGTCACGACTCTGCCTGAGCTGTGAATCAACTGAACACACTGAATGTCTACTGAACTGTGAGTGTTGTGTTTTGTGTCGTTTTATGGTGGTTTCACCCTGCTTGAAATAGTGTGAAACTGCATTTGAATGTGGTGGCCTTGCACCCTGCATGAAATGGTATGAAACTGCATTTGAATTTGGTGGCCTTGCACCCTCCTTGAAATTGTATGAAACTGCACTTGAATTTGGTGGCCTTGCACCCTGCTTGAAGTGGTTGGAAACTGCACTTGAATTCAGTGGCCTTGCACCCTGCTTGAAGTGGTATGAAACTGCACTTGAATTGTGTGGCCTTGCACCCTGCTCAAAGAGGTAAGAAACTGCACTTGAATTTGGTGGCCTTGCACCCTGCTTGAAATGGTAGGAAAATGGATTTGAATTTGGTGGCCTTGCACTCTGCTTGAACTGGAATTTCAAGGAATAGCCGTGAGTCAACTGCCAGCCCAACAGCCGTGAGTGAGCTGCCAGCACATCAGGCGTGAGGGACTGAGCTGCCACCCAAGAATCCATTTGGCACACAATGTCCATACTAGCCCTCTGGAGACCAGTAGTCCCTGCAGCCAACACCACCCAAACCAGCGCTCCAGAAAGCCCCCCCCCCCCACTGGCCACCAATATTGGAATTGGTGGAGAGGTGGAATATTGCGTCGGGGGACCAGCCCTCCCGTGTGAACATGGGACCCAACGGGTCCCACTTAGCCTAGTTTATTATATTTAAGCCTGCTGAGTTGACATTTGCAAGCACAGTTGTTACTGAGATCAAAATGGCATCTGGCAAAGAGCAAAACTGTATCGCAAGATAATTTCTAATAGATAAAATAATGACTAATTTCAAAGATAATGACGCCATTGGCTTTGAGTAGATCAACTGTCAAATACACACATTCAAATATAAAAAAACAATACGGCAATGAAGGAGAAAGTGAAGGGCCTGTCACACTGCGGCGACCTAATCTGTGAGTTTAGAAGAGTTTGCCCTCAACTCAAACTCGCAGCAGGGTTGACACGTGGACCTAGGAGGTCCTATGAGGTCACTGGAACTCTCCTTCATGCTCGAGGGAAGTTCCCGCATACTCGCGGCCTCAGGTTGGTCGAGGAAAATTTTTCAGCATGTTGAAAAATTGGTCAGCATGGTTCTTTTAAACTCGTAATGCAGTTGAGTGTGGTCGCTATGTAGTTATAGGCAGACGAGGGCAGCCGTAGGCAATCTCCTTCGCTGACCGGGCATTTTAATTGGCTCATTGGAGCTTTCAGGACCAAGGAAAACCGACCGGTAATGTTAAATGCCCTCTAAACTTTATTATGTTGTCTGGCTTCTTAAAAGTATCTCCCCCCCTTCTCTCCCCTTCTTCTCCCCTTCTCTCCCCTTCTCTCCCCTTCTCTCCCCTTCTCTCCCCTTCTCTCCCCTTCTCTCCCCTTCTCTCCCCTTCTCTCCCCTTCTCTCCCCTTCTCTCCCCTTCTCTTCCCTTCTCTTCCCTTCTCTTCCCTTCTCTTCTCTCTCCCCCCCCCCGCTCTCTAAAGGACTTACCGTACACTGTGCAGCCGTCTTTTACCTTCCTGTTAATGT
>JAXLNO010004877.1:65000-70000 GCA_038087875.1 Malacoraja senta | reverse complement strand
AACTACCTCCTCTGGCAGCTTGTTCCACGCACCCCACCACCCTTTGTGTGAAAATGTTACGCCTCAGATTCCTAGTAAGTCTTTTCCCCTTCACCTTAAATCTCTGCCCTCTGGTCCTCGATTCCCCTATTCTGGGCAAGAGACTCTGTGCATCTACCCGAACTATTCCTCTCATGATTTTATACACCTCTATAAGATCTCCCCTCATCGTCCTGCGCTCCAAGGAATAGAGACCCAGCCTACGCAACCTCTCCCTCTAGCTCACACCCTCTAACCCTGGCAACATCCTTGAACACATTTCTCTGTACCCTTTCCAGCTTGACAACATCTTTCCTATAACACGGTGCCAAGAACTGAATACAATACTCTAAATGCGGTCTCACCAACGTCTTATACAAGTGCAACATGACCTCCCAACTTCCATGTGTCTATCTTCAGTGTGAAGCAGCATCTGCAGTTCCTTCCTGCACATTGTGCCCAGTGTGTGTGGGGTGCAGTGTGGGTGGAGGTCTCTGTGGTTTCTCCGTTGACCCAGTCTGTGTTTGTCTCGCACAGACCCCGGTGCTGCCTCCCACCATCACCGACCAGGTGCGGCTCTGGGAACTCAAACATGACCGGCTACAGTTCACTGAAGGCAAGTTCACCGACCGTCAGTCAGCCGTGTGGTGGCTGCACTGTGGAGAGGTTTGGGGGGATGGGGAGAGGTTGGGGGGGTACGGGGAGAGGGAGGGGGGTGATGGGTGGGGGGATGGGGAGGGGGGGTCATGTAGAGGGATGGGGGCGGAGAGAGGGGGTCGGGAGGGGGGATCGGGAGGGAGAAGGGGAGGGCAACGGGGAGGGGTGGACGGGAGAGGGAGACGGATGGTGAGAGGGAGTGGGGAGGAGATGGGGATGGGGAGGGAAGGGACGGGCAGAAAGCAGCCTCGAGATCTCATGGTCGAGTTTAGGGTGATCTCCCCCTTCCCATTGTACCCCTCCTTACTTCCCCCCCCCCCCTCTCTCTCCCCCCCCCACACAGGTGTGCTGTACAACCAGTTCCTGTCGCAGGTGGACTTTGACTTTGACTATCGAGTCCACGTCTTTGGAGTGTGGGCGGAAACCGAAGATCCCGGAGAAAACCCACGCAGGTCACGGGGTGAACGTACAAACTCCGTACAGACAGCACCTGTAGTCGGGATTGAACCCGGGTCTCCGGTACTGCATTCGCTGTAAGGCAGCAACTCTACCGCTGAGCCACCGTGACCGATTTGTGGAATTCTCTGCCTCAGATGGCAGTGGAGGCCGATTCACTGGATGCGTTCAAAAGAATGTTAGATAGAGCTCTTAGTGCTGGTGGAATCAAGGGATATGGGGAGAAGGCAGGAACGGGAAACTGATTGTGGATGATCTGCCATGATCACATTGAATGGCAGATCCTGGCTCGAAGGGCCGAATGGCCTCCTCCTGCACCTATTGTCTATTTATCGATGTATCCCATCTTGTCCCCCTCCCCTAAACCTCTCCTCTTCTCCCTCCCCTCCTTTCTCACCTCTCTTCCCCCCACCCCCTCCTCCCCTCTCCGCTTCCCCACCCTCCTCCCTTCCCACCCCTCAGCCATCCCCCCTTCCCTTCCCCATCCCCCTCAGTCCCCTTTCCCTTCTCCTCCCCCCCAACCTCCCCTCCTCTTTTTCCCTTAACGTATGAGAGTGTGTGTGTCTGTGTTTGAGAGTGTGTGTGTCTCTGTGTGAGAGTGTATGAGAGTGTGTGTGTGTCTCTGTGTGTGAGTGTATGAGAGTGTGTGTGTGTGTCTGTGTGTGAGAGTGTATGAGAGTGTGTGTGTGTGTATCTCTGTGTTTGAGAGAGTGTGTCTCTGTGTGTGAGTGTATGAGAGTGTGTGTCTCTGTGTTTGAGAGAGTGTGTGTGTGTCTCCGTGTGTGAGTGTATGAGAGTGTGTGTGTGTCTGTGTTTGAGAGTGTGTGTCTCTGTGTGAGAGAGTGTGTGTCTGTGTTTGAGAGTGTGAGTGTATCTTTGTGTGAGTGTGTGTGTGTGTCTCTCTGTGTGAGTGCATGAGTGTGTGTGTGTCTCTGTGTGTGAGTGTATGAGTGTGTGTCTCTATGTGAGAGTGTGTGTGTGTCTCTTTGTGAATGTATGAGAGTGTGTGTCTCTGTGTGAGTGTGTCTCTGTGTTTGAGAGAGTGTGTGTGTCTGTGTGAGTGTGTATGAGAGTGTGTGTCTCTGTGAGTGTCTCTGTGTGAGTGTGTGTCTCTGTGTTTTAGAGAGTGTGTGTGTCTGTGTGAGTGTGTATGAGAGTGTGTGTCTCTGTGAGTGTCTCTGTGTGAGTGTGTGTCTCTGTGTTTGAGAGAGTGTGTGTGTATGTGTGAGTGTGTATGAGAGTGTGTGTCTGTGAGTGTCTCTGTGTGAGTGTGTGTCTCTGTGTTTGAGAGAGTGTGAGTCTCTATGTGTGAGAGTGTGAGAGTGTCTCTTTGTGAGCGTGTGTGCCTGTGTGTGAGAGTGTGTTTCTCTGTGTTTGACAGTGTGAGTGTGTGTGTCTCTGTGGGTGTGTCTGTCTCTGGGGGTATGTCTCTGTGTGAGAGTTTGTGTCTCTGTGTTTGACAGTGTATGAGTGTGTGTGTCTCTGTGAGTGTGTGTGTGTGTGTCAGTATGAGTGTGTGTCTGTGTTTGAGGGTGTGTGAGTGTGTCTGTTTCTGTGCGTGAGAGTGTGTGTCTATGAGTGTGAGAGAGTGTGTGTGTCACTGTGTGTGTGTGAGTGTGTCTGCTTCTGTGCGTGAGTGTGTGCCTCTGTGTGCGAGAGTGTGTGTGTGTCACTGTGTGTGTGAGAGTGTGTGAGTGTGTGTGTCACAGTGTCATGCACCTGCTTCATGCATTAACAACTAAGGCAGAATGACAAATAAATGTGACATTTGACCATTTCTGAGCATGTTTGGTCAGGATAACTCCCTTAAAAAAAGACTGAGAAGTGAATGGCAGACAGACAAACCAGCCGGTGGGGCAGACGAAATGCTGTCGGAAGGAACGGCAGATGCTGGTTTAAACCGAAGACGGACACAAAAAGCAGGAGTAACTCAGTGGGACAGGCAGCATCTCTGGAGAGAAGGAATGGGTGACGTTTCGGGTCGAGACCCTTCTTCAGTCTCAGTCTGAAGAAGGATCTCATAAGATCATAAGTGATTGGAGCAGAATTAGGTCATAGAATACATGAAACATGAAATTAAGGTGACAAGTGGAAAAGGCTTGGGGGATGTGCAATGTACGGCCTGTTGGGTTTGTGCTGGCTTTTTATAGAACTGTTCAATTAAACCCCAGCCCATCAAACTTCTCATCAAGTATATGTGTGACACTATATAATATATGGTAAAATATTTGAACAATATCCAAATATTTTGCTTAGTTTGAGAATAAACCACTTACAGAAACATAGAAACATAGAAAATAGGTCCCGCTGAGTTACTCCAGCATTTTGTGTCTATTTTCAGTTTAAACCAGCATCTGCACTTCCTTCCTAGCCAATATATTTCTTAATTAGAAACATAGAAACTAGGTGCAGGTCGAGGCCATTCGGCCCTTCGAGCCAGCACCGCCATTCATTGTGATCATGGCTGATCGTCCCCTATCAATAACCCATACCTGCCTTCTCCCCATATCCCTTGACGCCACTAGCCCCTATCTAACTCTCACTTAAATCCATCCAGTGACTCGGCCTCTACTGCCCTCTGTGGCAGGGAATTCCATAAATTCACAACTCTCTGGGTGAAAACGTTTTTTCTCACCTCAGTCTTAAATGACCTCCCCTTTATTCTAAGACTGTGGCCCCTGGTTCTGGACTCGCCCAACATTGGGAACATTTTTCCTGCATCTAGCTTGTCCAGTCCTTTTATAATTTTATATGTTTCTATAAGATCCCCCTCATCCTTCTAAACTCCAGTATAGAAACATAGAAAATAGGTGCAGGAGGAGGCCATTCGGCATTTAATTAGGCAAAAATGTTAAACTTTTCGATTTTAACACATTGCCCTCATATTCTAATTTTTAAAAAAAATCAGATAGCTTTTTGGGATGCAGCATTGAATACATATTTACAATGTTATCATTTTGAAGAATTTACGGTTTGAGATTTTAAGTCAAAACTATTGACATCCACCAACATCACCAACGAGCTTTTGTGAAATTGCCCAGGATTTTACAACACAGGGTGAATTTTAATTGGAATAAAAATGAATTGCAGATACTGGTGTATACAAAATACTGGAGTAACTGAAAAAGGTGCGTCGACCCGAAATGTCACCCATTCCTTCTCTCCAGAGATGCTGCCTGTCCCGCTGAGTTACTCCAGCTTTTTGTGTCTCTCCTCAGAGTAACTTAGCAGGTCAGACAGCATCTCTGGAGAAAATGGATAGGTGAAATCTTGGGTTGGGACCCTTCTTACCCTCTTAACTTACCCTTCATACTTGTGGAGGGGGGGGGGGACTGAAGCAAAAAAAAAAAAAGGTTTTAATTGATCTGTTTAATCACTGGCATCAACAGTTTGATATTCTTTCTCTAAATTAGGACGATAGCTAAAATAAAACAATTCCTCCACTTTGATGACCTCGAAAAGATCATCCACACATTTATCTCCTCCCGCCTCGATTACTGCAACTCCCTTTACACTGGCATCAGCCAATCTTCCCTGTCCCGCCTGCAACTGGTCCAAAACGCCGCAGCGAGACTCCTGAGACGGGCACCCGAAAAAGGGACCACATCACCCCATCCTGGCCTCTCTCCACTGGCTCCCTGTACGGTTCCGTATACATTTCAAGATCCTCCTCTATGTCTACAAAGCCCTCAATGGGCTTGCCCCCACCTACATTATGTCATTGAGTGTCTCAATGACATAAAGGCCTGGATGGCTCTGAACATTTTAAAATTTAATGATAAAAAGACGGAAGTAATGGTTTTTGGTGGCACCACCGAGGCTCCCCCTGTAGATCAGGGCTCCCTGGCCCAGTATATCAAACCAAGCAT